>JAQIWN010001333.1:0-21403 GCA_034699025.1 Entomobrya cf. arborea Gr-Col-00668
TGCGCATGTTAATTTTGTACTAAAAGATCTTTAATTTAATTCTAGGCGTTTTGGAGATTATAGTCGGATTAGAATCGTCTCCTTTGAAATATGAAAAAAGTTAATGCTTGCGTTCCTGATTGAAGATTTTTTGCTAGTTCTTATCTATGTGTGTTCATATTTATCATCATCTTTTCCCCGTCGTTGGCATGACATAAATTCATACTTCTACGCAAAAACCACAAGTTTGCTAACTCCTCTCTTCATCCAAGAATACGCGTCACGGTGATATCATGCGAATATATTCAAATGTATATTGGTATTGATTTGGCTCTACTATATTGGTGACTGTTAATGACAATTCAGTTGGAAAATATACCGAACTCGAGAGCTTTTTTATGCACCGACAGTCTTAATACTGCGTTTTTGAAACTATACTGCTAACAAAATAGTACCCAATTAATTTATTACACCATATTGATGATATGCACTTCCGGTTTATTGAAATTCCACCAGGAACTATGCCGCGCTGCGTGATGATAACTATGTAGAATGTCGTATGTCGTCACTGCTTATTTGATCATTGACTTTGTTAGAAATTACTGTACCATTATTACCTAACACTGATGGTTATCACATCGCACATCTGACTTAAATTTTGTATAATATGATTCTCAAGAGAACTTTAAAACTCTACGTCAGTTCACAGTTAGCTCTTTCGTGAACGTAATGTTTTTGGAATGAACGATTGAAAATTAATGCAAGCAAATCAATACGTAGCCTTCCAAGATGAAGAAAAACAGTACAAAAAATCAATTGCAGCACTAAGTTCACTACCAATTTCAGTTAATACTGTGTCATGCGGCAAACAATCGAAACGCTACAGCGATGAGTTTACGTTACAGTTTCAAAACAATAAAACATTCCTTTCTATAGTTCATTGATTCATAGCTAGTAAAAATGGATGACTTTATATCGTTCGCAAGAAAGTGGAATATATGTATTACATTTTATACTTTCGAAAACACGGGAATTTCCATTTGTAATTCATTAATTATAATACGTACTGAATTCATTTCCGACATACGTATTGCTGGCTGAGTAAAATCGACGAAAATATAGTAAAATATTCCTATTACGATTTAACTAGATACAGACAGATACTTAAGAGGTAATGTAAAATACGATGATTCAATTTGACTACAAACAAACAAAATAAAATCACGTAACTATAAATAACACAAAATTCTGCGGCTTCTGCAAAATATTTTCATGCATACTCTCACTTTAAATTAGCACAAACAGTTATATATTTAAATATGTATGGTGTTCGTAATGAGCTGATTTACTTCAGTCAAAATCATAGTCCATTCTATCGAGGTCATTATTGCCGCGATGAGAGGTTCCACTGCTGCTTTGTCCATGATGGCCTGTAAATTGACAAAAATGAATATAATAGAGTATAAAATTGACTCTTATAAAACTTAGTTCCTAAATTCTACAAAATTATTCATACCTGAACTGCCGTCACTTCTTGGTTCAGGTGGTTCAAATCGGGCTGATGGCGCTCCACTAACATCACCTTGATTTGTTAAGTCTTTTCGGCAAATTGGACACGTGCCATGCTATTCAAAACATATAATTTTGATATTATAATCATATAGTTTCTATAATTATCTTGAACACTTCAATGTTCCGAATAAAGAATTACTAGTTTAGCTTACAAGTTTTAACCAAGGTACAATACAGTCAGGGTGAAATACGTGATCACATTCTAGCTGTTTTACTTCTTCCTGTAAATTGAAATCGTCCCAACACACAGAACACTGGAGCTTTCGGTCAACTTGCTCTTGACTAATCTTTACAGTGGGCAGATTATCTAACTTATCGGTTGGCATAGGCGGTGGTCCAGTTCCTTCCATTTGATTCATTAACTGAGTAACAATGGCGTCTAACCCATCTCTACCCCACACGTAGTCTCCCAGGTTAGCTATCATTCTATACAATACAAAATTAGATCAGTAATTGAGATGTGGAAAACAAACTTTCACTTTTAGCAGCATTTATAACAGCAAATTTAAAAGTAGTCACTTACGGAAAACCTCCACCACCACCACCAACGCCACCAACGGTGACACCCCCTCCGCTTAACCCAGTTATAAGATCATTAAGAAATGAAAATAACATGTTTTCCATAGGATTAATTGGCTGTTGAGCATTATGTCCCGTGTTTGCTTGACTATTTGCGGGGACTCCACCAGCACCAGCGGGTTGATTTCCAGCCCTAGGACTACACAAAATACATATTTGCTTATTTACTACTTGATTGTACTTCATTAATAATGCAATAAAATGATGATTTCATAGCATATGCACACCAACACGACATTAATTTTTGGTAGTTTACTACTAACCGAACATCCATAACAAATGAAAAGTTCATATCAGGACTACGTGGACCGGAACCCGACCCTGGATTAGCTCTCTGTACTGAACCTGATGGGGTAGATACGTTCACTTCCATATCACGAGTCAATCCTCTTAACAGCTGCTAGCACAAATAAAATGTATTTAAAATATTCAAAAAGTCTCAATAATCTAGTTCAAATGATATTTCGTAACCGTACTTCTAGAAAGGGTAATCCACCATCTTGAAAATGATTAGCTCCATGACCATGGGCGGCTGCAGCACTACTAGCACCTTGGGAAGCGTTTGACGGAGCATCACTTAATTTTTCTACGAATCCAGATTTGCACTTAGGGCATGTAAAATCCTAAAATAATCGAAACGAAAATAGAAAGTAATTTCAAATCCAAATTATAACTAAAACACAGTTTAGTTATGATACTCAAATGATTAAAACTTACCTCCAGCACATGAGACAACTCCTCACTGCACTTATGGCAGAAGAAGCGTCCAGTATTTGTCGGTGCACTGACACCAGCTTCAGCCATTTTCCTGGAATTGTGATTGTGACTAACCCAAGCTTTTAAGCTAGTAAAGTAGACTAGGTTGAAGGTTGATCTCTTCTTACAGTTACGAGGTGTCAATATTTAACTACGTAAACTATCCTAACCTGGAGGAATCGATGTCGCCTGCAGAAATATACTTTGCTTGATAGTTGCCGTTGATTAAATGTTGATACACTCTTGAAATAATCTAAAATATACTCACATGATACAAATTTTGGCTGTTTACAAAAAAAACTATTTACCAATTATTCAGTTATTTTCATCAGCTTTAAAAATTGGTAAGTTGCCATCCTTCCTCCAATTTAAAATCTACTCACACAACTTCACAACAAAAAATCAGCTGAGTGGTAACTCTCTCCCTTACTTCTCACCTGCTGGTGTTTACTTTTAACTACAATTTTTTATGTCAAACTCCATTCGTTCATATACTTCAACCAATGTTTAGTGATTAGGCCACGTAATTACAACAAGACAATTAAATGTTCACAACGATGATGATGACACATTAAACACACGTTTTAAACTTCTCTGAACGTTGATTTCCAACAACGCGTAAAAGTAAAAGCCGAATCGATACAATATAAACCCGAACTTGTCCTTAAAACAAGGCTGAACACTTAATTTAATATTTCTTCCTTTATAAGCTACAGTGTACGTTAAACAAATTGTTAATTACGTAATGTAGTTTGCATTGCAATGAAATGTAATATTTTGTGTTTATATCATTTTTGTTGTGTTGTGGTTCTTCATCGCATCACATCACCCATCATTCGTGTTCAATAGGCTCATTTCATGTTTTAGATGTATTTGTACTTGTACCGCATACCGTCGTACAAGTAATGCATATATGAAAATCTGAAAGTTGTCAGTTTATAAAATCCGCCTGATATTTCCTTTTTAATGTTCTTTCTTGATACTACCACCACCTGTGTGCCTCTTCTGCTTGCCTTCAAGTTGCACAGACACCCATTTCATACGAAAATACATACACAATACACAATGCACACTTGCTCATTCCACATTCATGAAAATAGTTTTTTTATGTGTGTTTGTGTTGCTACATTTTCAATTTTTGTGATTTTATTAAAATTGCAAAAAGAAAATAATGGGTATTGGATTGAGGATTACTTAAAAATATGATGCAATCAATTTTAAGGCATTCGATTGTTCGTTACAACGTCTTGATAAACGTTTAATTTCTAGTCGCATATCAAAATGACTGCATTTGAATTTTCTACAAGAAGATTCCGATTGGTAATAATTTTGACCAGGGGAAAATTTTGTTGTCATGAACTTAATAACTAACAGTCGATAAATTCTCTTGATTGATTTTAAAGAGTAGAGCCAAATCATTTCCTATTACATAGACAGAGCGGCAATAAATGCATATTCCCATGTTAAAAAATGAGCTTGTCGACCAACTAACTCTGTACTATGTTTCAATAGTGATGTAATTTTTACACTGTTTCTAATGTTTTTACCAATGGTCAAAGCAAGTCAGCTCGAAACTAGAAACGCTTTTGAATACTTGGCATCTGACCATATCTGACAGTTTCAAATCATTGAGGATATTACAGAGTTTGCGTGCATCCATGTTTCAGAGACTTATCCATTTTGTTGATCCATTTTTTAAAGATGACAGGAAATTAGCGCAATATTTTGTTGTACAAAACTTTACGATTATGATTAAAAATATGCATTTCATTTTAAACAAATTTAGATTAAATTTCTTCTAACTGGGGTATTAAGAGATAAAGAAGTTAGATAATATTGAATTGTGAATGAATATATGGTAATTAGTAATTAATTATAGACGGTTATGGGCATTCATTTTCATTGTTCCACGCACAAAAATGTACCCATTTTGTTTTAAAAGTTGCGTATATATTCCGTAAAAAATTAAGGTGAAATGATAACCAAAAGCATATGATATATTATGGGGTATGATTAGATTAGAATAGTGATTTATGTTTATCGAAGTGTAGCAATTTTTGTTCTTCTTTCTTTTCTGATCCACCAACTGCTGTATTTTAGGGTTTACCCTCTCCCTGAAACCTGTGTAAAACTTTCACAGTCGCAAATACGATAACCTAACATACGATACGACACGAAGTGAAAGGTGTCAAATATTGAAAATTAACGATTTTTTGTAATCTTTTGTGATTGAAAATGTCATAATGTCGTGCTTTTAAATGGCTTGTTGTGGGGCAAAACGATTCAGGATGTGAATGAAAAATATATATCATATAAGTAGTTTCTAGCATAGAACATTCGTATATGATTAGTACTTACTACTTACAAAACTAATCTTGTGAATGTTATGAATTGTTGGTTATTTCAAAATACTAATGCCTAAAATACTTTGTACTGTAACTGTGCTACATAATATTTATTTCATATCAGTCTGATGAGTCATAATTATAATACTGCTCATTGACTGAGCTCTGGGAAAATAAGTCACGATTTTTATGAAAATTGTAAAATTTCAAATATAAAACGACACAAAAGTTGAAACACACTAAAAATCACGGAGGATATAATGCAATGTGATATCAAAAATGCAAATGCGTAAAATTCCTCATACAACTCATAAATTAAAAATTGTATTGGGCTAATTTAAAATTTTCCGAAAGAGGCGCAGGTACATTTCACAATGTCTCTCATCATCCAATTTAGAAACAGAAACGAAATTCCGAAAAACAAATAATAATTGCAGTTAAGTACGGCACTCTTGCAAAAAAGTTCGTAACTTTAACTTTATGGGTAGGTCATGTTTTGTATTTATAGCGTGTTCATTAGTATTTCCTATGGAATTCCAACCAAATGGCAAGTTAATTATGCTCCGTACCAGTTCAATTGTGGAAAATACATTTTTTCCATGAAAAGTAGTTTACAGATTTTAAAACACTGATGTTATATTATATTATAACCTAAAAGTCTCAATAACTATAAGCAAAACAATGTACATGTACTTTTTAAAAAAGACTACATATATTCATGAATAAGTATTTTCTTCTCAACTTCACACAGTATGACGCTTACGATACAATGATGATGATTATATGTTAAAGTAGTTAAATACTAATGTTTGTCAATAGATTATAGACTTATGGTTCTCCTCTATGTGTGAGTTTTATGTATCGTAATTTGACAATCCAGCCACCCAGCAAATTACCTGTAGACACGCTCATGAAACTTTTCATGCTTCAATTTTGAAGTGTTACGTTGCGTTGTTTCATATTTTTAGTCCTTCCGTTCCATGTGAAGGTGTACATGAACGTATATAAAATATAATGTGCATATCGCAAAAGTCTAAACTCTAAAAATCTAAACCCATGTCGTGCCCTATTAGATTAGGTATTTTGGATTTTTTTGCACATGAGAATCGAAAGGTTTATATTCAGCCGTTATGTTGTGCTGGTAAAATGGTAAACTTGTGTAATCCGTAAATAGGCTATGGGGATGGCGATAGTATGAACACAATGAATTAACTCGTATTCTACTTGGAAGATTTCACTACAAAATATTGACATTTCATTTCCATTTCAGCTCGAGTTGGAATGATTCATCATAATATAGTGCGTCATTTTTAGTTCGTGTGTGGATGTGCAAAATCATTTAGCACAAGAAGCGTATTGTTGATCTAATTTCATCTTGGAAATAAACCTACGCATGTAGATTTTATGAATCATTTAGTGTTGACTGTTGAATTGTTTCTTTAAAAGAATAATAGTGTTCAAGAAAGATATAAAACTGACTTTATGCTGGTCATTTTTAACCTAAAAAAATAAACAAACACATAGCGGTTTACTTTTTTGTAGTTTTAAGACCGACTGTTTCATGGAAGATTTATGTCATGTGTATTTGTGAAGTGGAGTAATGTAAAATAAAATACAGTATTTTTTTAAATTTTCTATAAGTACAAATTTTGTAGTACAACTTCCTTACAAAATTTTTATAGCGTAATAAACTGCCGTCTGGTTTACAGTTACACCCAGGAACAACGAATTCTATTGATAGAGAATGTATCTGTATGGATTCTTTCACATTCCAATGAATAAGGATTTGTGTAAGGTGTGGTGCCATTGTTTTATTCTATTTTTTGTTTGTTTGTATTTTGTCAATCAATGATGATAATTTATTGTTAACCGTATTCATTCAATTATAACGGTGAGTGCGGTTAGATAAGAGGGTGTTAAAAGTTCAATACTGGTGGTGACGGTGATGTGATGATGATCAATGATAGCGGAGTTTTTGCTCATATTCATGAGTCGTTATTCGCTTCTGATTGACTTTAATTGTATTGAGGTGAACAGTGGACATGTTTGCATAACACATGAATTGATACGATGAGCGCAAGCGCTAAGAATTTTACAACTGCTAACATAATCGAACTCGAACATGTCTTTGCCATTATTTAATCAGTTATCTTTTTTTGGTGATGGTCGTGATGTCTTATGTGATAAGTTATAGCAGTGGTAGTGGTGGGACAGACGCTTTATTAGGTTGCAAATAAACCAGCACCCAGCCTTCACTTGACACCGTTGGTATTTCCCAGTAGTCTATAAATATGCACTCAAGATGCGATGAATGACTAATACATTTTGATGTGATGATGTTGTAGATTTTTTTTTTTGGAAAATCAAATATTATCTACCTACGAGAAACATTCATGAAATCTTTGCTTTAGCGAGGAAAAAATAAATTGTTTCATTATTACAAAAGAATCTATCAAAAATGAATAATGAGCCGTGACGATGTGGTACTTCTTATTTTTGCTCTTGAAAATCTCTATATATTATGCCAGCAACTTTTTGTATACTACAGGTAGTGTGCGATTATATTCAAAAGGATTTTCCCCGAGCAGCAGACCTGACATCTTTCTATTCTCGGCATTAGGACGATGGCAATATTGATGGTGTCGGATGTGACTTGCGGATATACAAGATGTTTTATTTGAAGTTTATTAGTTTGAATTCTGGGAAACACTTCAGCTTCAGTAAACTATTGAAAATATTGATACTGTATGAGGATAAAAGAAACGTGAGAAAAAGGATCTTCTAGAGATGAGATAACTATAATAGTGAGTGACATGATGAAATGAGGATTTGCAAACCATACAGAATATGGTGAATTTTGTAAAAGACATTGTTTGAAGAAATCTTAAAGTGAAGTCATATTAAACCCAGGTGAATCCTAATAAAAGTGAATGACGATTTTGCATTGAAGTTGATTTTCGGAATTATTTTTTCATGATGGAAGTAAGAATTCTTCAAAATCACTGTTGTGCTATTCGATTATGTATAATATGATGTATGCGTAGATGTAATATAATTTTTTGCAGTACTACATCATTGGTTTTGAGACAATGAATACATATAAAACTAAAGAAACCACATGCCTAAAAATCAGTGGAGAAAATTATCGCATGTAAAAAAGTTGCTAGAGCTGTAAAACATTGAAGGTTTCTGTCTGGTCCAGCTAAGATTAAGATTGCTTTCAAGTTCCTAGTATCGCGTTACCCCGAAAACATCTTCGTATTTGCCAACGGAGTGGATAGTAGGATCATCATCGGATTCATAAAATGGTAAGTTTTATTTAGTTCAGGTAGAAGTAGAGTTGTAGTAAAAATTAACAATTATTTTGAATTACGAGATATATCCATATGTTGTCCTGAAACCCAAACTCTTGATTATTCTCCCACAATTTGCAATTATTTTTAAAGTATTCTTTGAAAAATCTTAATTGAATCACGTTTCTATTTTACATTTACCCATGTGTTGAAAATTAGTGTGCATGATAAGACTACATGGAACCCGAAACCCAACGTAGTCTTTTGTGTCTGAAGAGATACAAGAGTTTATGAGTTTAGCGATGATCTTCGTCGAAAAGAAGTACATGTATATGTTTTACATTCATTGCACGTGTGTCGAGTGTCGGGTATTTTCGACCACTTTATAAACAAAACTCATTTTAAAAATTGAATTATTTATAATATTCATTCACGAGTATCGAATAGATAGTTCATTTTCCTTTACTATTTACAGCTAAAACAAAACAAGCAATTTGCAGTTGTTAGCAGTTTTGTACATGAAGATGGGGTTCTTCTAATGTTGCAATTTGTACTTTTGGTCATTAGTCATTTAGCTTTTTGGATGAAATGAAGATGTAGTATTATTGCACTAGCGTATTCTTGTTCGTACACTTCAGTTTTCAATATCTGACGTAGATTAAATGGAAATACAAATCTAGTACGCGATTAAGTGTAGTGTGTAGGCTTCATAAATTCTCAAAATATTGATTTATATTCAGGACTATGCGTACTTAATTGAGCATTTCCAACATTGCGTTAAATCCTTTAATAGAAACTCAGTCCTAATTATAGCTTGTAACCTCCTTTCTAAGTTATTGTTCTGCAATTAAAATTACTAGCACTAGCTTTACTACGAAACCATTATGTCATCCGTTGATTCACAAAAAAAACACAAGAAAACAGATTTGATGTTTAAGAAAGAGTTAGTTTCATTAGGCAGCTTTAATTTTTTAAATATTGAAAACATTTTAAAGAATTATTCTTGTATTCAAACATATTTGTACGATGATCACAATAGTCAGTCCATTATAGCAAAATATAAACGATTTTGTAGGCGGTGACATGTCGATTTTTAAGGACAATCTACTATGTCGTCGTAGAACATAAAATGATGTTTGGGTTCACGCCTTCAATTTTAGAAATATTTCCATACCTCAGCTACTGGAAAATCAACAAGTTATTTTTTCCAATTTGCATACCAGTTTTCTACTACATAGTTTTGTAACTATTACATTATCCCTTATTATATCGAGTTACATGTGTCAATTTTAGAATTAACAACTTGCAAACCTCATGTTCCCAACACCCAAAGAGTTGGAGCAAAAATGTGCGACTCATTCATGCTGATTGAATGCTAAGTGAATTTATGCTATTACGTGCGAACTTGATATAAAACTTATAGGCTTCTAGAAGTCGATTTTTTCGACGCACTCACATTTAACATCTTTTTTCCTATCAAACAAACTATTATTATTACTCCATGTAATTTATAAGTTCATGTACTTTGACGCATAATATTCTCGACTAAAGCATGAAATGGAGTCAGTCAGTTTAGTAACGAAAAACTCTGATGAACATCCAATCGTACTAGATTTTAGAAAAAAGTTCTAACAATCTTATCTTAGAACCTGAGACTATCTTACCACACCTAACTTACGTTTCTGCGTTGTTGTAGATGTGCGAGTAGCAAATGAAATACTCAGCTCTGGATCAGGATACATAAACTTGAAATAAAAAACGATAAAATCAAGTTGATCATACTAAAATATTATGTCACATCTTTAACCGCTATATCAATAATTTATAAAGGTTGACAATAGACCAAAAATATACTACCTATTTCTCAGAACAATATTCTCGTTTCATTCATTCACAACATTTTGACGTGGTTTTATAGGGTATCTGCCTGTGTACATCCTGAAACAATATCCTCCTTTATAACTTGTTTTCAAACAAATCTATATCAAATACAGATAAGCACAATCTAGCCATCCTGTTTTTTTTTTTCGTACAGCGTCAATCGGTAATCTGTGGTTAAAATCAAAGCAATTTTTTTAATTTACGACTTTTTCTTAACCTAGGCTAAAATTTATTGATGTAAACGGCAGTAAATTGTGAATCATCAATGAGATTGATAACATTTATTGCATGCATCCTCCAATGTACAGTTGAAAACAACATAGGAAAATGTGAAATGATTCTTTTTTCGTCCGTATAAAATTAAAAATTTCGGAGATTACCACTTTGTAAAAAAATGTATTCCCTGCTGTTGATGAGATGAGATGATCATATCACGGCTGTCACTTTAAAAATTTTCATGTCTCTAGCCTGTCTGTTAGAAATGTGACATTGTGAAGATGATTCTTCGCAGTTGTGTCTTGCGTCTTAGTCTTCAGTATATTACTTCTTATAGCTATCAATTTTAAGGCAACATTGTGTACAGACATTCCCCAAGTTAGTAACTTACCGAAAATTGGTGGATGACTGGCACATCATAATCGCATCGTAACAGATGACGTTATTTCTTCTTGGATTTGTATATTTACTTATGCTAGTTTATGGCCTTGTCTGTCGTTTCTGCATCCTTTTTATAAATTACGATGAGGATATAACCAGGAGGAGTCAGTTACAAAGTAATTTGAAGTTAGGAGAAAACGTTAGAGTATTCAAGTAAAAAAATGTACCTTGCGTTGGCGCACACTGATCTGATCTGCAATAATCGCAACCCAATCATGCTTAACGTTTTAGGTATTATAAAATAAAAGCATTATATAACAAACGTGTCATGAACTGAGCAAAAAAAAAGTTTACAAAGATGATATGATGAACAATACGTTCTTCATAAAAGTGGAGTATGAAAGCCTACCACCAACAAAGTCTATAGATGTGCAAAAGATGTACTGATGAAAATGTAAGCCGGACCCAACTGTCTAGCTTTTGCTTTTGCAGTACTAAAAGAGTAAACGTTGTTTTTTAAAAATTCTTTGACACTCGATTCACGCGATATACGACCACTAACAATAGTAGTATGTAGTCAAGTCACAAAAAGCTAAATTCGTCATTCGTTCGTACCCAAACCTCTTGAATAAGAAATATATAACATGCATTTTAGAAACAAACCATAACCATACGCATCGCAGCAGCCATACAGCACACACTAAATTAAGACACGCTCAAATTATTTAATTTATTATAGATTAATCTTTGAATTTAGTGAGTATCTAAGTGGATAAGTCATTTTTGTTCAACACTTGAAATTTTTTGTGAATCTAGTTTCGTTTGTCTTTTTTTTAAAGAATTAGTTTTTCATTGTCAAGTCAGACAAATTGTTGATGCACCAAATACAAAAATAATTTTGACGAGTGTAGCAGTGGTACGCGACAAGTTTAGATAAGATAACAAGATAATTATAATTTCGTCACGAAGTGAATATTTTGAATGCGAGACAAGCTTAAAAATTACAAAAGAATGTGCATCTCTGGTGAATAACATGAAAAATAGTAGTAAATTAAGTTTTCTAATAATGAGAAAATTACAGCATGACTATGTGAATTGTTTAAAAAAATTAGAATATACTCTGTATTCATTAAAGCAAGTGTTATTTGCATAATCATCCATCATCCCACTGAAAATCAAAAAGTGACGTAGGTGGACGGACTGCGTATATTTTGTGTTTGTGCACGGAATTCAGAGTTATTATCGTCCCCAAAACTAATTTAGCGGTTATTCCAACGAATACGGACAGTTTATTTTTCTTAGTTATCAGCACAACATTAAATTAGTTATCACCTTTTTTATCAATCATCACTCATCTCGAGGTTAAACCTAATAAAACAAAAAAGAGTACACACGTCGGGGCTGAGTAAATTTCAGCCCATACAAAAAAGGAAACATGACAGTCGGATTTTTAAAGCTTATAGCTTCAGTCGCCTTTCGTGTGAGTATAAAGCATGATCAATACTCAATATTGAATATACTTGTTGCATTTTTGCTAACACACTTATTTTATAGCATAATATAGCATTCTACATAATATTTTGAATAATAGTCGCATATTCAAAATTTTATACGCCGAAAAATAAACCACTAGTTTTGTGTCTACAGAAAATGTGTACCTGATTTGATATATTTTTTGTATACAAGTTAGAGTGAATTTAAACACTTAAAAAAGTGATAGCTTAACTAACTTACATGATTTTGGTGTTTCCTTTTTCTTCTATTTTATCACAATGGATTACTCATCATTGTCATCATCACTGCCCACTATTTCAACCACTGCTGATACACAGAAGGTGGATGATGATCTCAAGTATTATGGTGATGACGAAGAGAGACAGCTTCAGCATGCAATCACAGCAACTGCGTATAGGCCGGAAGTTGAAAGGCTGCCCTCGTTTACAGAGGTATGTACATTTTTATATCGTTTAGTGAAAAGCCGTAGTGTTAAAAACGTTTACGTTAACGTTAGCACTTTACAAAGGCAATGATACATAGATGGATAGATAAACTACAATAAGTAAATAAACATGAACGCTTTATTGTTTGTTATTCATGGAAAATTGGGATTTAGAGTAGGAAAAAAGTTAAAATTGCACGTTTTTCTCTGAAACGCAAAATATATACTGCTCGTGTGTGAAAGTAGTACATTTTTTGCATACCTGTTTTAGGTTGACGCAGACGGCAATGGGGAGATTGAGTTTGAGGAATTCAAAAACTACTTTAATATGTCGGAAGAAGAAGCAAAAAAGATATTTCAGGAGACTGATATAAATAATGATGGGAAAATTGACCGGGATGAGTATTTGACCTTTGTAAGTTTGTTATTGTTGCATTCTAATATGTAGTATGTGTGGGGTGATATGTTACTATTACAATACGATGGATGATAAAGTGTGTGGCTGATGTTTTTATGTGAAAGCAAGCTCTCACAATGGTTACATGAAAGACAGCATTCTTCAACGTTTTGGTTGTATGTTTGTTTTGCAGAAAATGAGAGCGTTTGACTTCGCCAGAGCCGTGATATTGCCAAAAAGTAAAAGGACAGAGCATCGCAAACTATCTTACAAGGATCAGTACAGTTGCCTGCCTCCACCAATTTTCATGTTTACCATTACTTTAATAGAGGTAATAATATGAAGACATTCTACTTTTAAACTGAGAAACTGAACTGTTGATTTTTAAATTTTGTTTTGTATTTTTTAATACCAGATAGGCACCTTTATTTACCATTCAATAAGACTGACGAATGATCCTAAACATGGAGCTATTGAGCGATATCGACCTGCTCCTCTAGATTCAATTCTTATTTATAATCCAGAAAGACGGCATGAAGTTTGGCGATATGTGACGTATATGTTTGTTCACTCTGGGTAAGATGTCATGTCACTGTCATAATAAAAATTTATACATATTGCACACTGCTGAAAGAAATGTCTGGAATTTCGTCTCGTCTTATAAAGTAGCAAATTGCTGATGTGATTTTTTTATTGTTAATTTTTGCTAACAGCTATATGCATATCGTAAACAATGTGATAATGCAGTTGGTACTTGGAATACTACTGGAAATGGTCCATAAATGGTGGCGAGTTCTAGTCATTTACTTTGTTGGAGTTCTCGCCGGGTCTTTAGCTACTTCAAGTGAGTCATCGCTATCTTAAATATCTAAAAGTAAAAGCTATGACCATGAATTTCTAAGTATTGTTTATATAACGAGATATTTTGTTAAATTATAGTTGCTGAGCCCTACAATTTCTTGGCTGGTGCATCGGGAGGAGTTTACGCACTTATTGCCGCACATCTTTCTACTGTTATTCTTGTAAGTACATTTTTAAATCTTAAACTTTTTTGTGTATCACGTTGCCTCAAATCCTTTCACATTGCATAATCAATACCTAAATTTATTTAGAATTGGACAGAAATGGAGTACCCGTGGGTTCGTGTTGTTCTCTTTACCATTTTCGCAATTTACGATATTGGAATGGCGCTCTACTATTCTTACGTTATGGAGTTGCCAACCAATGTGAGTCGTCGTCTTAAATATCATACAACTGGAAAATTTGATAGATTACCTGTGTATTTTATAATTAAACCTATGTGTTAACTTTTAGGTTGGCTACGCAGCTCATTTGGGAGGAGCGATTGCCGGATTACTAATTGGTATTTACGTACTTAAAAATTTACGATGGGAAAAATGGGAGTGTGTCCTATGGTACTTGAGTGCAGTTGCTCTTGTTATCCTCACACTTTTCGCTGTCACGTGGAATTTGTTTAAAACTGACTATTTTCCTGAGTCGAAGTTTGGTGAATACACCAGTCAGCTATGATGAAGTCTCCGACGAACGAATTTACACGTTTATATTACTGTTTTTACTTCAACTATTTATATTTTGTTCAAAGCGCATTATTTATTGATTTTTATTTTTTATTTTTAAGTATTTTGGCGGTTTACGCACGTTCTCACAAAAAGATAAATAAACGACTATTTTTACCTTGTTATAATAACCTATATCAGTATTGTGTCGAAGCATCATTATGTAAATTTTCAATCTCAGCCGAGAAAGCATGGATTCATTATACCCGAAAGTATCATTAGAAATTTGTTGTGGCTATCTAGGCGAATGTTTGTACGGGTGCAAAAATTCATATGAAGCATACTCATGTAATATTCATCAGATATGATGATTTTTTGTCATTAAATGGAGTAATTATCTGGCGGACTTGGGTGTTTCAATGTATGCGTATGCGATGCGATAAAATAATACATAATACTTTGTATATAGGCTATAAAAACACTGATAAACTTATAATTAAGCACACTTTCCGATGATTTATTAAAGCAGTTATGCAAACAAAATTATCTTCCTTGTACTTTTATCAGTATTACCGCTTTTGTAGTTGGACACAGTTTTTTACTCGAGAAAGATTTACAAATATTTCGGGCATTTTTTTAGTTTGCATTAAAACATCCGCTATTTTATGTTCCATTCTTTCGGACAGGTGATTCAAATATTATTACTGGATTCCAAAAAGCTTAGATCACACTGAGGCGGGGGTGTAAAAAGTACTGAAACTTTAATTGGGTTAATGAATTAAACTGTGTAATTTTAAGATACTGATAATTGTGTGATCGCATATTCGGTACATACCACGTATTTAAATTTATTAGCAATGGACAGCAATGGAATCAGACGAAAGGTAATTTACAAAAAATTACACACCTCAATAAAATTGAGATAGCATATTTACTAATCAATGCCAATTTTATGGATGCAGGACTGTCACGTCAGTGCAGTCCAGACACTTTCAAATCCAAAGTCGGATTGTTCTAGGAAGCCAGCCCCATGGATGGAATTTGTATGAAAAAGTTTTTAAAAATATTTATACATCTTTGCAAACCACATTCGTTAGCTAAAAACTAATTATTACAATTTGTCATCAGAAAGGCAGACTCTTTAAAGTAGCTAGCACAGTGATTCTTCCAAAAAACAAACGGGCATTGCACCAAACAGGAACAGTTGGCTCAATGAGGTCTAAAACGAAGTAAATGCTTTTATGCATATCTTTAACACGTATAACTTTTTAGAAACAAATGGCTAGCAATTATTACTCATTCAATTGCCAAGAATTGAAAAATTCACTGATGTCTTCTACCTAAAAATAGGCTATACTCAGTGAAAAGTTTGCCTCTTCAACTCAAGCTAGAAGAAGGTCATAGGTCCAAATTTTACAACAGATCGATTTCCGAACAACCACAACTTCCCCAATCTGAGGACTCTTCTCCAGAGCCTCGTTCAAAGAGAATTCTCTTTGCACCTACTCATCTTCCAATACCAGAAGATGAGGAAGAAATTGATTCATCATGTGGATCTGGGTATACCATTGATTTCTTTATTTTTCAGAGCAAATTGCTACATCGTATTAGCCCAACTAAATGCAACATTTTCAATTCCACAGCTTATCAGAAATCTTTCCAGATGAAGAAATAATTAGGAAGAAAAAGAAATCAAAAGCATCTTTTTCCTTATGTGGAACGCCCGAATCTCCAGTACCTGAGAACCATAACTTAATGCCATATAAGGTAGAAAAATCAAATGATTTGCAACAATCCAGTACGACTATGCAAATGCCTATGATGAGTGCTATGAGAAGAGATCTTCCACCAAGTACACTAGTTAAGTTACAAGGATTAAAAATGAAGGAAGAAAAAGTCCATAAAATTGTCAACACTGAAGATGTGAAGGAAAATGAAGAATTAATGGAGGAGGAAGAGTTTGAGGAGGAGAATGAGGATGATGACGACAATGACTCACTCTCATACAATGATTTTTACAACTGTATGCCACCCCCTATTTTTATGCTGTCTATAACAGTTGCGGAGGTACACAACATTACCTTTGTTTGTACTTTTGTTTAAGCTGTTTACTTATAAAAAAATATCTCCCACTTATTATTCTGAATTTTCAATTTCTTTAGATAGCCTTTTTTATATACCACGCGAAAAGGTTAGTAAATGATCCCAAATATGGTTTCATCGGCAAATTTAGTCCGGCACCGCTAGATTCTAAACTTATTTACAACCCAACGAGACGGTATGAAGTGTGGCGTTATTTCACTTATGCCTTGGTTCATTCTGGGTGAATTAAGAATTATGCTTGAAATCTTATGAAATATGTCATTAGTCATTGATTTATGAATAGTGGATAACTTTTGTGGGTTAATATGACAGATATATGCACATAATCAATAATATTGTGGTACAATTGGTTCTTGGTATACTGTTGGAAATGGTTCACAAGTGGTGGCGCGTTCTTGCCATTTATTTTGCTGGAATATTAGCTGGATCATTGGCAACATCAATTTCAGAACCGTACAACTATCTAGCTGGAGCATCTGCGGGAGTTTACGCACTTATTACAGCTCATTTATCCACAGTTATCCTTGTACGTAATTTGCCATATTTTCAAAAAGAAATATTAGTCATGATTATGAACTATTATGTGCAATGACTTTGTTTTCGAAAATAGAATTGGTCAGAAATGGAATATCCCTGGGTCAGAGTTTTGATATTTGCAGCATTCGTTATCCACGATGGTGGTATGGCTTTTTATCATGGCTATTTATTAGGAGAGAAGACAAATGTATGTGAACTTTAAAAACTGTTTTGTAAACATTGCAATTTTAAAAATTTGCGAATTTCATAATCTTTTCATTATTTACTCCAAAAATTAACCAAATTGCTTAAATTTTTTTGTGATGTTATTTTGGATAACAGGTAGGATATGCAGCTCATTTAGGTGGCGCTGTTGCTGGACTTCTTGTTGGTATTCACGTGCTCAAAAATTTGCAATGGAAAAAATGGGAAGAAGTATTGTGGTGGGTGTGCGTAGTTATATGCATTATTCTATTACTTTTTGCAATTATCTGGAATATTGTGAGAACGGATTTGTTTCCTTGATAAACCGTTACAATTAGTAGCAATTGTCTCTTCAAAATTATTGACGTGCTGGATTTTAATACTTCTATCCATTTTCCACTTACATAAATGCATTTTCTGCCATAACAAACGTTTATTGTTAATTTATGCTTTGAAAAATATGCCACGTTTCACAAGTCCTCTCAATCGCCCGTACATCTTTCAAATTAGCAAAGAAAATAACAATTCCTTCATAAATCGGTCGCACATAAATATATTTGATTGAGCTAGTCAAGTAACTGTATATAACTCTCTAACATTTGTATATATGCATAATATTTACACGTGTATTTAGTAGTTTATACACTAGCATTTCATTTTATACTACGTAACAACGGACAGAGAGGAAGTTGAAAAGTTTCACAACACTTGATAATCACCACACCACAATGAGTGAACCGGTCTCCCAACACCCCACTTCATGGAGAGGTCAGACTTAAGAAAAAGTGTATCAACTCAACAATAAATGATGGTAAAAATTAACAGCGTATTCAATACAGTAATTTCTCCCTAGACAGCCATGTAAGCAGACTAACTGCTAATCTTGATTGAGAAAAGACGACAATTAACTAAAACATAGAAGAAATATAAATACATGATACTCATTTATATAAAATAAATTATCACTCCCTATTCTAATCATTTGTTCACAGTTGAATCAGAATCAAAATGTTAAGAAATGTATCATGGGAAAATTTACGACATGGTTGACGCATATGCATTCAAATCCCTTCCTTGAGTCGACATTATGTGAAATTTAATTTGATTTCTTTCTTAAGTTAAGTTATAGATCACATGAATATATGTACGCATTACACAATACTAACAAATGAATACCTTCAAGGAAAAATAAATTCCAATCTCTACTAATTGTACCTTTTTCATTATGATATCTGCAGAATATTCTTATCTATGTTGTTGTTTAGTTGAACCATCATTATGCATTGCATGAATAAAAAAATGTACCTATAACGTTTAGAAAATACTTTAGTTTCCTCCAGTCATCTCATTTCTTATTTTTACATTGAACAGTTTAGAGGTGTGTCCTTCACTGTATGCATACGTACATATTTTTAAAGCATACCTAACGTTATTTCATGGTTCTTTTCCGAGTTTTAAATTTCAAAAAAACCAAAAGTATAAGTACAGTTAGAATATAGATACCAAATAGTTTATATCTGTTAATATTTGAATTGCTGGGCCAGGATCAAAAGATGGAAGAAGACTTAACCGTAGAATCAAATTGGACGAGATGGAATTTTGTCGAATACGAGCCTAAATTCCATCAGTTTTGGTTTGAAAATGTAGATATTGATTTTTGGTATGACTTTGGGGAGACTTTCACTTTCCCTATTGTCACGCTAGTGCTCTTTTTCTACCACGGAAGTGTTTGGTGGACAACACAGCACATGAAAGATAGAGAGCCTTACAGTCTGCGGTCAAAATTATTCATGTGGAATATATTTATTGGAATATTCTCATTAGTGGCTTTATATCGAATAAGTTTGGAAGTTTTAGTTTTACTAAATATGCCACAAGGATTCTACAGAAGTCTTTGTTTGAGGTTTGTAGCGGATTAAAATATGAATTAAAAGAAAAAAGATTTTTTAAAGATCAAATATAATATTTAATTTGGAAAAACAACAGGGAAGGACTTCACATGTCAACAGCATATTGGGCAGTTCTTATCTGTTTTAGCAAACCACTGTTCATGTTTGATACGCTTTTCCTCATATTGAGAAAGAAACCTGTTGATGCCGTCCATTTGTAAAATATTTAGAATTTTTTTCTCTATTTTGATACCTTTTCCCACATTAATAAAATATTTTTTACTCGGTTGTGTGTTACGCAGGATTCATCACACTATAGCCATTATCATTGCTCCTGTTTTGGTTCAGATTTCAGAGCCAATGATGAGATGGATTGGAATGGCCAATCTTTTTGTACACGCTGTGGACTACCCTCTACTAGCACTACGGGTACAAGACCAAGATTTTGATTTCGTAACTAAAAGTTCGTTTTATGTTATCCTCGTTAACTTTTCATTTACTTTTTAAAAAACTTAGTCTTTGAAAGTATCAGTACCTAAGTCAAGGCAAATTATGGCTGCACTTGAAGTAGCTCAAATGGTGTTTGTACTAATTTTATCCGCTTACACATTGTTCCTCAAAGGTATTCACAAGAAACGAATTTAGTAATTTAACTAATGAATGATTAATGAATCCCAGAACCTTTACTACTTGAGTTTTAATCTACTAAATTGCAGCTACAGGGGCTCACTGCTTGCGACATCCGAAAAGTGTATTTATCACTTACGCAGTGTATTTTGGACTGCTTTTTGTAGTGATCATCACTTTACTTTCGCCAGAGTATTGGAAACGAGGAATAAAGAAAATTCGAAGCCAATCTTTAAAAACTGAATGATGAAATTAGTGATGCAATCATCATTATCAACGACCAAAGTATCGAAATATAACGAATTTTTAATAATAATGCTAGTTGACACAATATTTATATTTTTTGAGATCTTAACTCAAAAAAATGTTAATCTAATTTAGTTTTTAGACTCAACCTATTAAAAAGCCCGAAAGCAGTAATTCTAGTACATGATTTTATAACGTGTTGTTAACATTTATTTTGTAATAATTTTTCAAAAAAAATTGTATTTAAACCTTTACCCGTGAATTGTGATATATAAAGAATACATTTTATTTTCTCGAAATTATACGAGGTAAATATTTTTATTTAATTTATAAATCTCCAGCAATACAGTTCAACCAGCATGAAATTAGAAGCAACAATTTTCATCGTGAATATTTCTGAATCTCAGGTTTCATGATGGGGTGACGTGAGAGCCAAAATTAATAGCGGTCTTAATCCATTGCTATATGTTTGAATAGATGTGAGATGTATGTAAGTATTTGGCATCACGCATTGCAGCATTATTTCAGCGCAATCTATTCTTGTAATAATATATTCTGGAAATTAAAATGCATTCTAAACAAAAGTTCCGTAAAATGTTGTTGAAGAATAAAGAATATGATGCTTAAATAGCTTACGTTCTCAGACATGTACGAGTCTTGATGTTTTAAGATGCTTGTCCTCGCGTCCATAAATGAACAAAGGACAAGTTGCTTTGAAGAAGCCGATGGCGAGGAGGAAATGGGGCAAGCTGAGATGGAGGGAGAAAAGCAGTAGCAGCAATGCTTTTTCTGGCTTGAGATGGAGGCACGAGGAGAAGCAAGCTGCTGGATTTGCGTTTTAGTTTTTATACTTTTTACTTTACACAGTTGTAATTTAGTCTTGTAAAAAATTGCGTGATTGATTTTTTGTGCAGTGCATGTTGGAATTGCAACTGCGATAGTAGTGTAATTTTGAGGAGTGAT
>JAQIWN010001334.1:0-21401 GCA_034699025.1 Entomobrya cf. arborea Gr-Col-00668
TACCGTTTTTAATTTTAAATTTTTTATGTTTTCATTACTAGCGTGGCTTCATTGGATAGTAGCATCTTGTGCCGAGTTTCTTGACACATATTCAAGTTAGACATTGGGCTATCTTGCTGTACAAATTTCTCCTCAATTCATTGGCTATTTCCAAAGTTACAACAAATTAAAGTCGGCTCATTTAGTACCTAACAACCTACGTATATACTAGTTACGTTTGCATGTACTTTGTACTCTGATCCGATACGATTACTAGTTAAACTCAACACTTATCTTTTTGGACGTTTTCTCTTGTTTGAAGAATATTAGATACAACTGAAAAAAAACACGAAAAGAAGCCATTAGAATACCCTAAAAACCTGAGGGAATTATAACGCTGACTTTAGTTTTGCTACAGAAGAGAGAATTCATGTGACTCGGTTTGGAGACTAATGTTTCATGTCATGGCCCTTCGAGTTGTTGTAACTGTAACAATGAAAGATGTTAGTGGTACGTGCTGTGGCATGACGCAATGATGAAGAAGATTTCCGAAGAAACGAACAAACTGAGGAAAAGCAGAAAAATAAATTGTAGAGAAAGCAAAGTTTGTACATACATACGTGAGAAAAGGGAGTCTTTCCAGAAGAGGAAAAAGCGTAATGTCAAAAATGAGAACGTGTCGTTAACGAGCGTCTTCCATTGAAGTCTGCTTCCTACTTTTTTTTGTACAACGAAGTCGGATGTGTTATAACATGATGCTTATTGGAGACTACCACTCTAGCAATACTTGGCCTACATTTTACTTTTTACATTGTATACTATTATATTAAAAACCATAATATTTTCTGCTTTGCGAAGTAATCCAATTATGTGTGTCAAAGCAGAGATGACATTTTGTTTTGTACGTATGCCTTTTTCTTTTGTTGAGCTATCATTGATGTGTAAAGCTTGAGATATTTTTGGTATTTTATCAAGTCCCAGTCCTTGTGGTGTGAAGTATTGCAAATTGAAGTCTAGAAACTCAACTTAATTTATGCATAGTATGTTTACATTATTCATGAAGACTAAAAAACTTACAATCCAGAAATAGGAGTGGAGTCTTGCTAATAAAGAAATAGGACGCTTAAGAAAATCTATCAAGATTGAAACTTACGAAAGCAGGAAATTATTTGTAGATCCAAAATATAATTTATCGCGTCGCCCCAAAGGTTGGCTTCCACGAATTCGTTAATATTGATCATTCCTCTATCTAGTATTTTATATTGAGAATAAAGAATTCACTGGACTGCACTTCATAATGCATTTTTTTGAGTTTCATGTTGCATATTAATATTGCATCATTTTGCAAGTTCGAGGAAACTTTACTTCCGACGGGTTATCTGATTATGTCTCAAGTAAAAAAAATGCGTTTCTCAAGGTGACATAGATTATATTCTTGGTTTGACGCAGTTGATAGCTAAGCTAGAGAAATGCAATCCTTTCACCTCACTTATTAACTTGAACACAAAAGATTCATCCTTGCAAGATTTACATGTATAAGTAGTTTCAAAAAACGAAGCCAACAAAATTATGTTTCCTGTTGTTTCTTAAAAAGTTCGTTACCACTCGAAAGAGGATGCCAAATTTTTTCAACCACCAAGGATACAGTATGAAAGTCAGCTCAAAATTTACGTGCATTACACGTGGGTTCAAAAATGTTATATATTATGAGTAAAAATTATCTTTGATCAATTTATTTCTTGAGAAAGGACAAACAATGGTATTTTAAGAGAAGCTGTTCAATTTCTTTATCTTCGGTTTTTCACCTCTCTAATTTTGAATACATTTTGGTAAACAAATGAAAGCAAAAATAATTCTCAGAAGAAAGGCAAAGTGGGACACATCCCAAGAGAATCTTGATAATTTGATTAAGAGATGCTGACGAAACAGTGTGACAAAAATATATTAAATTTTAATGGAGGCAACGCAAGTTTTGTCAAGAAATTATTTTCAACCAAGATAATCACACTTTAAAATATTCACACCTTAATTGATATTTCCTAATTATTATTATTACATACTTGCTCATCCATTATTTGATATTTTCATGTGTTTTGATTTAAAATTAGTTACGTATTGAGTAATTTCATTCATTGTTGTTGATCACTATAATTTCTTTGGTCCGGATGTTTTGCTTTCGATGCATCGAAGATAAGCTTTACGTAATCGAGTAGCTTTTATTAAGTTATTTTGGAGTATATTTTGCAATGAGATTTCGCAGTATCAATATAATACCTACCATGTCAACTTGATTGGCTTCATATTCATATTGCATTGCATACAACACAGCAGCAGAATTTTTCGTTTGCATCCTTCAGCTTCATCCATCATTGCCATTGCAATGCAAAAGAACAACATAAACATCTTTTCTGTTGAGAGTGCTGAGTGAGAGTTGTATGTCGGCGTCCCTCTATTTTCTTCTTCGTACCTTGCAGTACTTGGTACGCACTCAATCTCACTCTTGCCTCAAGTGCCAAGCTGTAAAAAGTAGAAAAATATTATCAAAACATCAATAGAACCAAGCAAGATTGTATGAAATGTACCCATAAAACATGACACAACCCACAATCCCCGAACAGGCGGAACAACCAGGGCAAATAATCAGAATAAAAAATAAAGCAAATTAGAACCAAGGGCTAAATATGACATGGCTAACCTCATTCATAATTCAAACTTTTCAATATGAAATGAGCTGAGACTTTTTTTGAGACTGACACGTTTTTCATTACTTGCTAAAAATCATTCAAATTGCAAATGGCACATCAGTAATAATGACGGTATGAGTGTTGCTTATCATGTACAAAATGAGTATATTTTGTTTAAGATACAATGAAAGCAAAAAAGATCATCAAAAAAATTTAATGAAATTACAATACAGTGAAAGCAGCATGTACACGATGAACAAAATGCCATCAAATCCCATTCACCCTACACTCTACCACCATATTTTGAGGTGTAGTAACATGATAGATAGCTCGAAGGAGTAATAAAATTTCCCGTAGTAATTTAATGTACTCTTACCTGTCAATTTTACTTAGCATTAAGTTAAGGTTGAGACTTGAGAGTATGATAAATTTATATAATGGCATTATGGATAAATATGATACGTATGTACGTATATGATTCAGTGATGAAAATGCAATTACTCAACTCCATCTTTCGTTTTGAATGGATGCTGTCATTGTTCAAGTTAAAAAAGTGGAAGTTTGTTGAACAAAGTACTTTATTAAGTTGTTGTATAAGACTCTTTTGGAAAGTTGGAACTGCTGCTGTTGGAGTTTGGCGAGTGGTGAAAGATCCCTTTTATCTCCCAATTTCCATGGTCATGACATGATCCACCTATTAAGCATTTCCACATAATATACAGTACGTATAAGGTTTACAGGATATTTTTTAACTTTAGGAACTTCTATCTTCGTTTTATAGCATCTTTTGTTATTGAGAATTCTACAGATTTATATCATCAGCAGCTTACAGCTCAGTTCAGTAATTTTTCACAAAGTCTACCCGCACAAGCTGCCCATTTTATAAATTTCTCTCTTTGCCTTTGTTCCCAGAGCTTTTGCGGATTCATATTACAGAATTAATCTCTCATTTGGGGGTATGATTTTATATTCATTCCCAAGACAAATGCTATATTTAAATGAATGTACTTCCAGCAATTTGATTACATACATTGGAACATAGCATTAAAACATGGTATACAATAATGGCAATGAGCTGAGCTTAAAGAAACGTGGATGAAAGCCGAGAATTTTGAGCAGACATGATAATGCCACAAAAAGACAAGCATTTATTCAACTTACGAACCCTTTTATTGTTGGAATGGAATGGGAATGATTACATGATCATTAAATTAGAAACGGGAGAAAACGAGAACAAGGTTAATATTAAATAAGCTATCGTGATGTATCGTATGAGCAAACTTATTTCACAAAAGAAGGACTGCAAATGTGCAAATCGTCTTTGTGTGTCTATTCTTAGTTTACTTAGTACTCATTACCAATGAAAAATGTGAACGTATCGCTACCTGCCTGCCTGCAAGACATTTAAGTCATAAGAACCTTCTATTTAAAGCAAAAAAAGCTTTCTATTTCATGTCTCAGCTAAATGCGAGTTCTGAGCAGACAAGCAAAAAACCAATTCTAAATTGTTTTCTTTTTTGTCTTCAATTTGCTTGAGAGATAAATAGAAACATTTAAGGAACCGCCTACGCACATCACATCCCTCGCTCGCATCGCGTGTAATTTTAATTTCCAGACAAGTATTTTCCATATCTATCCATCAAAGAACGGCAGCAAGCAAAACCGAACAAATACTAGAGCAATGAGAAGTTTCGCCTTGTAGCTAAAATAATAGCTATTATGTCATGTGTAGCTTCCTACGAGCTTCCCACTCAACCACTTTCTCTCTTTCATTTTGTTCATGAAACCGAGACCTAAATGCATGCAGACTACCACGGATACATCCCAGACCACGGAAAAATGGCACAGCCAAAAACACTTTCTCTTTTCTCTCTACTTTTCTTTGAACTTTCCCCAAATTTGCCAAATAAAAATTCGGATTCATACAACAAGTTATACTAGTACTACAAGCCAAGCTAATAATAGTAAAAAAACGAGAAGTATCAGCATCATGGATTCTCCATTTTCTCTTTGTAGACTTATATGCTAATTTCCTGTACACATGTTAGCTAAAGCAAAACTATGAGGTTGGGAAACGTGTCTACATTGGAGATATATAGATAAATTGTTGTACTTCTGTGTACTCTACCAAAACTAAACAGCATACATCACCATCATGATCATTTATTCGGTTAAAGCTCACACTCATCTCATCCATTCAAGAGATTGAAAGGGTAAAAAAAGTCCCCCAAGATTACTTTACTGCCACCAGACAGACATACACATTCCTTTTATTTTGTAAACCAGCAGAATCTCAATCGAAATGACAGGAGAATGGAAAGGCAAGCGAGAAGCAGTACTATTATTCAAGTCAAAGGCACTTCATTCGACTTCACAAACACAAAAAGCCGTTTTTTTAACGGTTCACAAGTTCCAGGTGGAACCATAAGGACTCTCCATTCCAGAACAGATGGAACTTTATTTGCTTAATATGATGACGATTACCATGACGGGAGAAAACGAATGCGAGGTCTGGGATCAACTTGTACTTTTTACTTGTAAAAAAAGCAACGATGGTACTTTTATGTTTTTCCCAAACAACAAAATATTATATAGCTCAGAGGCAGTGTTTTTTAACTACATAATAATCACAGATCTACGTCATGCAATATCATCACACTTTTCAGCTCATCCATCTTTTTTTATCTGAAATCTGCTGGATAGAAATTTCTATAGCCCTTTTCTGTACTGATTTACTTCCGACGTGGCTAGACAGTAGACATCCATAGCTAGAAACTATTTTTTAACTTACATTCTTAATTTTTTTGTTTTAACAAATTGCATAAACGTGATTTATATCACCAGCGCAAAAACAAAAAAAGCTTACGTGTGAAATCACATAGTAATGTACACATATCATCTTCATCCAATGGTCCTGGTAGCATTTGCAGAAAACTTTTCATTTACCTTTATCAATGCATAATTATCCTAAAATTATGTTATCAGTAAAGAATAAATGTCCAAAATCTGCCTGGCCTGGTTGGCGACAGCCATTTCATAACGATAAGCAGAATGAACCTTTTTTTACACAAACTTTTGCAATGTTCTAGACGTGGAACAATTATGTATGCAATTTCAAAATTTCCATTATATTAAAAGACACTTAGCAAATTAGACCGGAGTATTTGTGTCGCCAGGTTTTTAAGAAGTGAGAACATGAAACTTATTTTTCATGGAAAAATTATCATTATCTAAGTTCATGGAAATCTTTCAGATTATTTTATGATTTAGTTATGCATCATTGATTGCACTTTGCATATCAGATCTAGCAATCAGTAGAGAATCATAGACTTACCCATTTTTAGCTACAGAACAGTAATAAAAGCACAACAGTTTGCAGTGGCAAAAGGGGAAATGAGTCTGTGAATAAATAAGACATCCAGTTGACTGCGATGCCGTCCTAGTTACATATATTAATCTTTTTAACTTCATAAATACGCATTAAAGATGAACTCCCTTTTACTCGGCCGGACATTTCTATCTGAATAAAAGTGTAGACATCAAAATGTGTTATTTTACTGTTTAGCATATTATGCATGCATCCACTACTAATAAAATGTTATCAATATCAAAGTCGTCACCGTCACCTCGTCCAGTCTGCATGATGTGATGATCAAATGAGGAGAAATGAGATGAGTGTAATCCCAATCATTACCCATTACTATAATATTTTGTCGCCATGATTATCGCCATTCAACCAAAATCGCTCTAATACTTTTGTCCTTTCTGTCTTCATTCTGTCATAGCCATCCGTCAAGTCAATGCAATGGTCAGTGGTCATTTTGCGTAGCAAAGCAGCAAAAGTCAGTCGGCACCTCGCGTCATTGGCTTGGCATTCGGCATAGAGTCAGTTTTTGTGGTCAGTGCAGTCGTACTGGTGCTCGTGTTTGCATTACATGCTATCATTCAACAGAAAAGGAAGGCGGTGGTAGTGGTATCGTAGTAATGATGCTAAGGAAGGAGTTTTACCACACAAAAAGCCAGAGCAGTGAGTAGAGCGATTAAAGCGATACAGAGAAAACTGCCCAAGTGACATGGACACTAAATGAGCTACGCTGACTTTGTTGGGCTGGTCTGCTGGCCATAGTATTGGTTTTGGTGTATGAGATGAGATGAGTGAGTAAGCCAAGTTAATGAAAATGATGATGATCATCATCATGAAAAGCAAACCAATTACAATTTAACGTCCATTTTCACGCTTTATTACTCACTCTCTCAAGTCTCAACGTATAAACCAAACAAGCCAAAGTCAAGCCACTCAACTAATTTTCTCCCTTTTTTCCCAACTCATTGAGTCAAGTCAGATTTACAACATCCTTCACAAAAATATTCGAATTTATACACCAATTCACCAAACCCAACCAACACGACAGAATACTCGAAAAAAAAACCGACAGGTAGGTATACTCATCTTTCTTGTCATTTTCATCTCTGTGCATTGCTTAGATATGTATGTACCTCTCTCTCTACCTTTCAAAACTATGCAAAAAATATAACCACCTACTACATTGCATCTCTCTCTCTCTCTCATATTTACTTACACAAGAAGGATACCCGGCTTATATTCGTTTAACGTATTACCGTTCTTAGTGTTATAACGGGAAACACGGACGGACGTGTTGTTCTTGTTCTGTAGACTAAATACATGTCGTATAGCTATAAATTGTAAACCAAGCAGTATAGGTGGGTGGGTACTCTGTCCATTGCATTGTCCATATTCATAAAAATTTTCCGTTCATTTATTGGCATGGCAGAGTGGCATCGCGCATCATGAAGAAATCTGCTAATGTCTGAGAGAAAATTGCAACAAATCATTTGATTTCCCTTAATAACCATATTAGCCATTACTACCCTTATCGTTAAAGGGGTTTTCTACACATTATCATATCTACTTTTCACCCTTAAAAGCTATACAGCACTGAATACTGCACTGAATTTTTTGTGAATTTGCAAGCAGATTCTTAACTAAAGAGAAAAAAAGACAGCAGCAGCCAGCCAACAATGAAATGCAAAGGATGAAGTGAAGACGAAGAGAGATGATATATTTTTATACATTCAGCGTGTATTACGTATACGTTTTTAAAAAGCATTGATGATATTATACTACTGGTATTATATATTGTAAATAATATACAAACACGTAACGACGTAACCTGTAAAACATGCAATGATATGATGATTCTATTTTCTTGGTTGATCTCCTCTAATATAATTATATATACACATCTATAAAAAAATTCTCATAATGATTTAACGTAGTAGTAGATCTATTGGTTTGGTGTTAGTGATGTGATGATGTTGAATGTTGACTACGCTGCTGTCCAAGTCCATCCATCCAATCCTCCACCAAAAAAGAAGAATCTTTTCGCTGAAAGACTGATACTGATACTGAGAAAGCTTATTCGTTACAGATATACATATTTATACAGTCAGTCAGTGTGTGGAAGTGTTTTGTGCGTTGGTTTATATATTTTTTACCCGTGTATCGCATACACTGTATTAAATAGCTTCACATCACACAAACAAAGTGAAAGATCTCATTTAGAGAACTGACCGTACGGTGGTGGTGGTCTGGTGGTGCGTACAACAATAATGTTGGTAGTGGTGACGACGACGACGAGGTAGAGAGAAGAAGAGGTGGTGGTGGTGGTGGTAGGTGTCTTTTTATTCATATTTTTCACTGTTGGGCTTATATACTGACTCTCACACACACTGAAATAATAAGTGTGTATGTGTATTTTGTAGTGGTGGTATGCATGATTGTTGTAAAAAAAGTAGTAACAAACTTAAAAAAGTGATATTTATTTGATAATAGGTATGTACACTATTTTATTTTCAAAGAATATAACGTATAGACAGGGAACACATCACATAGTAAAGCTATACAGCAGAATAGAAGCAGCAGAAGCAAAAGATCAAGTCAAGTAGAGAAGTTTTTTGTTGAGTGAATGAGATCCAGTCCAGTCATCCGGGTGTCAAAGAAATAAGAACAATTTTTTTTTCTCCTCCCCTCTCTACTTACTACTCCTCTCGTTCTGTCAGTATTAAAAAAAATAAGTTAAAAATCACAGAGATCAAAAGAGAGAGAGTGAGTGATTAAAGTCCACGACGTTTTTTTCTTTTTTCTCTCAATTTATTATTGTTTTTTATTTCGCTGATTTTTAGTTGATTCGCTGAGCAAAAAGTAAGTAAGCAAAAAGGAGTGTATAATTGTTAATTGTGTGACAGACAGGGAACAACGTCATCAGCGCAGCGGCATCTCATTGTAATTGGTTGTTGTACTTGTGAGTATGTCGGCTAATTTGATTAGTCATCTTACTCAGTTTTGATAGGAAAGAGAGAGACATTATAATTAGCAGTACGTACACATCAGCATAAAAAGCACGAGAGTATAAACAATTTTTTTGGGGACGAAAGGGCAAAATTAATAGATTAGGCGAAGGAATTACTGAGATTTGAAAGTGGGGAGTGGGTGAAGGGGTAGGGGTTTTGAAAGTAATATAAGAATAAATGAAAATATTAGGGGGAAACTGTTAATGTTAATTGTAGTAATAGGTTTGTAGGCGTAACCAGCAATTATAGGTAGACTTAATGTGTATAGATTTGTAACTCTATTATCCACCCACTTTTTTTAAGTCAGGGGTTAAACAGGCAGATAATCGTTAACGTGTACAGGGTAAGTTGTAATTGTTAATCTAGTTAACTGACAATTGCAATATGGCAGATGATGTGTGATGTGTTTTGTGGTTTAAGTATATTTCCTGGAAGTTCAATTTGTTAAACTGGATTATTTTTTTTTTATCTTCATAGGTAGTTGTTCGAAAGTAAAATTGTGAAGAAAGAAATCGATAAAGTGACATTGGCAATCTGGTAGTGGTGACAAAACGTCTTGTGATAAAGTTTAAAGAACCCAAATCATAAGAGTTCGGGATTGACGGCTGGTAGGTGAAGGAGTGATTAGGCTTGGAAAATTTTGGAGAAGTTGGAGTGGTTTTTCTGGAAATAAGTGTTGCGGTGATCACATTAAAACATCAAAATGACGTCCAACATTATTCCGATTCGGTTCCAGGAGCATTTACAGGTAAGTATTTAAACATTTTGACTTGAGTAATTGTAAATCGTGTAAATTGATATTGCAGTAATATCCACCCACTTTTGTTTACATACATAATGTAGTGCTACTAAGTTATAAGGGATTTTAATGTTTCCATACGATTTCGTTTTGTTGTCACTAGCTCACCAGTATAGGCATCAATCAAGCTAACATCAGCTTCAACAACTTAACCATGGAATCGGATAAGTTCATTTGTGTGCGGGAGAAGGTCGGCGAGTCTGCTCAGATTGTCATTATCGACATGACTGATCCAAACAGTCCCATAAGGAGACCCATAACGGCTGACTCGGCAATCATGAATCCTGCTAGCAAAGTGATCGCCCTGAAGGCAGCGAAGACACTGCAAATTTTTAATATCGAAATGAAGAGTAAAATGAAATCCCATTCTCTCGCCGAAGAGGTTATTTTCTGGAAGTGGATTTCCCTAAATACCATCGGTTTGGTGACGGACAGCGCTGTCTATCACTGGAGCATGGAGGGTGATTCAACGCCACAGAAGATGTTCGATAGACATTCCAGCCTTGCAGGAACCCAAATTATCAACTATAGAACAGATCCCAAACAAAATTGGTTACTGTTGGTTGCTATCTCCGCACAGGTAAACATTAATGAAGTGTTTTATGACTAGTACAAAGCTGTGTTGTAATGTGTGATGTAATGAGGTATTCTATTCTATCTAAAGCAAAATCGTGTGGTGGGAGCTATGCAACTGTATTCCGTTGAGCGGAAAGTAAGTCAGCCAATCGAAGGTCACGCTGGCACATTTGCCCAAATCAAGTTAGAAGGAAATCCAGAACCTTCCAATCTCCTTTGTTTCGCCGTTCGAAACCTGCAAGGTGGCAAGCTTCACATTGTAGAAGTTGGAGGTGTACCTCAAGGAAATCAACCGTTTCCCAAGAAAGGAATGGATGTATTCTTCCCGCCTGAGGCTCAAACTGATTTCCCTGTAGCAATGCAGGTAGGTATTCCAATTATCTCTCACTTTTATGCCCATGCATTTTAAAAATTATATTTAAGTATAAATTTTATCATATTTGTAGGCGAGTAATAAGTACGACATAATCTACTTGATCACCAAGTACGGTTATATTCATTTGTACGATCTGGAAAGTGGGCAATGTATCTACATGAACCGAATCAGTTCTGACACTATTTTTGTTACTGCCCCACATGAAACAACAGGGGGTATCATTGGTGTCAATAGGAAGGGTCAGGTAAGTATTAATAAGTGTAACTGTGTGGTTGTTCACATCTGATTTTTTGTGTAAAAGTATGAAATAACGTTTTATTTAAATTTATGCACAGGTTCTGTCCGTTACGATTGACGAGGAGACTATAGTATCCTACATAGTGAACAGCTTATCCAACCAAGACCTTGCGCTTCGTGTAGCATTCAGAAACAACTTGACTGGCGCCGAAGATCTTTTCATCCGCAAGTTCAACACCCTGTTCCAAAATGCCCAATATACTGATGCTGCAAAGGTCGCTGCTCAAGCTCCCAAGGGCATTCTGAGAACACCTCAAACCATTCAGCGTTTCCAACAAGTGGCAACGCAGCCTGGTCAAACGTCCCCTTTGCTGCAATATTTTGGAATTTTACTAGATCGGGTGAGCAAGTTATGATTGTTATATAGAGCATATAAGTGTTAATTATCAATGATTACAAAATTATCGCTCCTGTATTTACGTCAGAGGCATTTAGTCACTTGGCTTGTTGATGAAAATCCACCAACTATGAGACAGTTATATTAATAAATATATTTAGTGTGTATAACGTAAGCTATATCTTATGACAACTATCTTTCTGATTTTTTATATTCAGGGCCAACTAAACAAGTACGAATCCCTGGAGCTTTCACGTCCTGTACTACAGCAAGGAAAGAAGCAATTGATGGAAAAGTGGCTGAAGGAAGACAAGTTGGAGTGTTCCGAGGAACTAGGAGACTTGGTTAAACAAATTGACCCTACTCTAGCTCTTTCCGTCTATTTAAGGGCAAATGTTCCTAATAAGGTATAACTTTATTCAGCAAGTATATTTTGATTCCGTTTTTAAGATGATTATTTCCCATGTAAGGCTGTTTACACTCTGTATCTATTTCTTGATGAAATCTCACATCATGATTCAGTAAACATACATATGCATAAATCAAATGATAGTAAGCATGAATATTTAAAACATTATGTTTTTATGATGTTTCGTAGGTCATTCAATGTTTTGCTGAAACTGGTCAATTTAATAAGATAGTGTTGTACGCCAAGAAAGTCGGTTATACACCTGACTACATTTTCTTATTACGACAACTGATGCGCGTTAATCCCGATCAAGGAGTTGGTTTTGCCCAAATGTTAGTTCAAGATGATGAGCCATTGGCAGACATCAACCAGGTATGACATTTAAGTGACTTAACATGCTCATAGAAGCATAATTGGCTTAGCCTAATTAATATATTTTAATTTATATCTTAGATCGTCGATGTTTTTATGGAGCAAAACATGGTACAACAATGTACGGCCTTTTTGCTAGACGCTTTGAAGAACAACAGACCAGCAGAGGGACCTCTCCAGACTCGCCTTCTCGAAATGAATTTGATAGCAGCACCTCAAGTTGCGGATGCCATCCTTGGCAACCAAATGTTCACCCATTACGACAAATCGCACATTGCTCAAATGTGTGAGAAGGCTGGTCTTCTTCAGCGTGCACTTGAACATTACACAGGTGTGTTGGCTTATAGCCAAGTTATCAATATTTAAATTTTTAAATGATTACAAAACTATCGCTCCTGAAGACTTCAACTTTGACTTTATTGTTATTGTTGCGTTGTTGAAAATCCACCAACTATGATTTAAATTACAATTGTATCTGAAAGAAATAGTCTATTTCGTATATGTTTACTAAATGCTATGGAATTTTCTCTCACAGACCTGTATGACATCAAGCGCGCTGTTGTCCATACCCATCTCCTAAATCCTGAGTGGTTGGTACAGTATTTTGGTTCTTTGTCTGTGGAAGATTCTGTGGAATGTTTGAAAGCCATGCTGACTGCTAACATCCGTCAAAATTTGAATATTTGTGTACAAATTGCTACGAAATATCACGAACAGGTACGTTAATTTCTAAGGAAATTCTGAATAATACTCAATTTTTTCAATGATTATACATATTTAGGCTGTTTACACTCTGTAGCATCTTGTGCTGACGATAATTTATCAGAATGAGAAAAAAAAGAATGAACCGATGTTATACTAAAAGGCTGCGAATGTGGAAGTAACGATGAATTATTTTGATAACTTTCAGCTGACTGCGAAAGCACTGATTGATTTGTTTGAGTCATTCAAAAGCTACGAGGGCCTTTTCTATTTCTTGGGCTCAATTGTCAACTTCAGTCAGGATCCTGAGGTGCACTTCAAGTACATCCAGGCTGCCTGTAAGACTGGACAAATCAAGGAAGTGGAGCGTATCTGTCGGGAATCCAACTGCTACAATGCAGAACGAGTCAAGAACTTTTTGAAAGAGGCCAAGTTGACTGACCAGTTGCCACTTATTATCGTTTGTGACCGGTTTGACTTCGTCCATGACCTTGTGTTATATCTCTACCGAAATAATCTTCAGAAATACATTGAAATTTATGTACAAAAGGTATGTAGTTTTTTTTAAATTGAAGTTAACAACATGGCATGTGCACTTGCCGTTAGAAATTTGTTTAATGCGTTGCATATTTATATAGGTCAACCCATCACGACTTCCCGTAGTTGTTGGAGGTTTGTTGGATGTGGATTGCTCGGAAGATGTAATCAAGAGTCTCATCATGGTAGTAAGAGGCCAGTTCTCTACTGATGAACTGGTCGAAGAAGTAGAAAAGAGAAACCGTTTGAAATTGCTTCTTCCGTGGCTCGAGTCCAGAACACATGAGGGAGTTGTAGAACCAGCAACCCATAATGCACTTGCCAAAATTTACATTGACAGCAATAACAACCCCGAGAGATTCTTAAAGTATGCAGAGTTGTTGCTCTTTTAGTCAGTGTTATGGTCATTACCTAATTTCGAATTGTTAAATTCACAATGATTTATTTTTGCAGAGAAAATCAATACTATGACAGTCGTGTGGTAGGAAAATACTGTGAGAAGCGTGATCCCCATCTGGCATGTGTCGCTTACGAACGCGGCCACTGTGACCGCGAATTGATTCACGTGTGTAATGAGAACTCCCTCTTCAAGTCCGAGGCGCGCTACTTGGTGCGTCGACGTGATCCAGAATTGTGGGCAGAGGTATTGAACGAAGAGAACCCATTCAGGAGGCAGCTTATCGATCAAGTAGTGCAAACTGCCCTTTCTGAAACTCAAGATCCTGAGGATATTTCCGTAACAGTGAAGGCATTTATGACAGCCGATTTACCCAACGAACTGATTGAGTTATTGGAGAAGATCGTACTGGACAACTCCGTCTTTTCTGACCACCGCAACCTCCAGAATCTTCTGATTCTCACAGCCATCAAAGCGGATCGTAGTCGGGTGATGGAGTACATCAATCGCCTCGACAACTACGATGCTCCGGATATTGCCAACATTGCAATCAATAATCAACTTTTTGAGGAAGCTTTTGCAATTTTCAAAAAGTTTGACGTCAACACGTCTGCTATCCAGGTGCTGATAGAAAACGTAGGAAATCTTGACCGTGCGTATGAATTTGCTGAACGTTGTAATGAGCCTGCCGTTTGGAGTCAGTTGGCTAAGGCTCAACTTCAGAAAGGTCTTGTCAAGGAGGCGATTGACTCGTACATCAAGGCAGATGACCCATCTTCCTACGTGGACGTAGTTGAAACTGCCCACAAGACCGAAAGCTGGGAAGATCTTGTTAGATACCTTCAGATGGCAAGAAAGAAGGCAAGGGAGTCGTTCATTGAGACGGAATTGATATACGCATATGCCAAGACAGGTAGATTGGCTGATTTGGAAGAATTTGTCTCGGGTCCAAACCACGCTGACATTCAGAAAATTGGAGATCGGTGTTTCGAGTCTGGAATGTATGAGGCAGCTAAGCTTCTATACAATAATATCTCCAACTTTGCTAGACTTGCTATTACACTCGTCCACCTCAAAGAATATCAAGGCGCTGTAGACTCTGCGAGGAAAGCTAACAGGTACAGGGCTTTGAAAGATTTTACATTTTAGGTTAAGCATTCAGTCTGTAAAACTAACCCATTTCTACTTGAATTTGCAGTACGCGCACTTGGAAGGAAGTATGTTTTGCTTGCGTTGAGTCGGGAGAGTTCCGCTTGGCTCAAATGTGTGGCCTGCATATCGTAGTGCACGCAGACGAGTTGGAGGACCTCATCAATCATTACCAAGACAGAGGATACTTTGAAGAGCTCATTAATCTTCTTGAAGCTGCTTTGGGTTTAGAAAGAGCTCACATGGGCATGTTCACAGAGCTTGCTATTCTCTACTCCAAGTTCAAGCCAGAGAAGATGAAGGAGCATTTAGAGTTGTTCTGGTCTCGGGTCAACATTCCAAAGGTATGTTCTAAATCTATGACATTATTCTTATGATATTTTATGCTTAAGCTTATGATATGTATGTTTTAATATTTTGTCATATTCTAAAGGTTTTACGCGCTGCAGAGCAAGCTCACTTGTGGGCGGAGTTGGTGTTTTTGTACGACAAGTACGAGGAATATGATAACGCCGTGACTGCAATGATGTCACATCCCACCGAGGCGTGGAGGGAGTCCCACTTCAAAGACATTATCACCAAAGTTGCTAATATTGAACTGTACTACAAGGCTATTCAGTTTTACTTAGATTACAAGCCTATGCTCCTAAACGACCTACTTCTAGTTTTGGCTCCCCGAATGGATCACACCAGATCTGTGAATTTCTTCACAAAGGTATGATAAAATGCTACGTGATAAGTATTTCAAATTGCATAAAACTATTATTTTTTGTGTAACTAGTATTTACTTTCTCTTTTGTAGGCAAATCATCTGAAGTTGGTAAAACCTTATTTGCGAGCAGTCCAAAGTTTGAACAACAAAGCCATCAATGAGGCCCTAAACAGTCTCTTGATTGAAGAGGAGGACTACCAAGGACTCCGCACTTCCATTGATGCCTTTGACAATTTTGACAATATCGCCTTGGCTCAGAAGCTCGAGAAACACGAGCTGATTGAGTTCCGAAGAATTGCTGCCTACTTGTACAAGGGTAACAATAGGTGGAAGCAATCTGTGGAGCTGTGCAAAAAGGATCGTCTATATAAGGTATAGTGTTTACCCGTTTAATTAGAATAGATTTACCCTTACCAATGATTATATAAAATTTGGCTGTTTACACTCTGAACACATTGATGTTATACATTTTTAAATGAGTTTGTTATAAACATAAAATATTCAAATCCTCATTCTTGACTCGTTGACTAATAATGTGAAATATTATGCATTATCACAGGATGCTATGGAGTATGCCGCCGAATCAAAAAACCCCGATATTGCGGAAGAACTTCTCGTGTGGTTTTTGGAAAAAGGCAACCACGACTGCTTTTCAGCTTGTTTGTTCCATTGCTACGACCTCTTACATCCTGATGTCATTCTTGAGCTGTCTTGGAGAAATGGAATTATGGACTTTGCCATGCCCTACATGATCCAGGTGCTTCGGGAGTACCGTACCAAAGTAAGTAGAAACTATTCGTTAATAGTTCAAGAATTAAAGCTTCTGTTGTTCATTTTTTTAAATGATTATTTCCCATGTAAGGCTGTTTACACTCTGTACTATTTATTGATGATAGCTCACATCATGATTAAATAAACACGTATATGCATAGATTAAATGGTAGTAAGTATAAATATTTGAAATGCTAATTGTCATTTCCTTTACATTATGGCAGATTGACAGACTAGAAGAATTGGAAACACAGAGATTGGAAGAGGGTCCTGTCAATGATCAGAAATCTATGATTATGGGTAAGTGATCCTAAAATCAGTTCATTAAGTTAAATAGTGCCACTGTACGTGGTTTCATTTTATTTCGTTGTTGATAAATTATTCTGAATTTGGTTACTCCAGAACCACAACTAATGTTGACCGCTGGACCGGGTATGATGCCACCAGGCTACACCCAAGCCTACCCAAATGCATATGGAACTGGTGTTCCCGGTTATCAAGGATACGGGATGTAATGCTAGGATTGCTAAAAAATTTAATCTATATGAAAACTAATATAAATCATACAATTACATACCTCTTATAATATCCACACTACTAAATTGTAAGTATTGTAAGTTATATTCCTTCTTAAACCTACAAATAAACTGATGTCAAAATTACATGAATGCAGAAAATACGAAGGTAGTAGATTGAAATGTTAATAATAGCTTACGAATAGTGGAGTAAGTGAAGTTCCAAATTTTCGTTGCAAAATAAAGAGTAAAAAATGAATACAATCTTTGTATTGATTTCACTGTAATATAATCATATAAATACCTTACATGCATACATATTATATAAACATAAAAATAAATAATTATAATATCTTTGAGGTGTCTATTATGACTGTTTGCTGCTGAATGGTCTAACAAACAAGCAAATCTAAAAAACAATGTAATTTGTTCATTAGCTATACTTTTTAGTCTTGAGGTATTTAAAAACAGATAATCTATCCTGTATTCATACTACAATTAATTACGGCATCGTAGCTTTACTTTTATGATAAGCTGATAATGTATAAATTTTAGCTAGATAGGTTAAAATAGGGCCTGTGTATTATGAAAATTATTGATAATATGGTATGTGAAGATCCTTAATAAAAGAAATAAACTTAAGTAGGACATCAATACAGAATATCCTATAGATTGGTAGAGTTTGTGATTTTTAGAGTCTACTTTTTGATTAAAAATTTACTATGTGTTTATGATTGTGTGTGCATGTCTGTGTCTATAAAATATGTTTAATAAGAAAAAGGAAAATCTGGAAGACAAACAGACCGACAGAATGATACAGAATATTATCATAATCATAAAATATACTATTTATTTGCAGCACTATTATTTTTGAACAATACAATTATTTTTACCGTGTGTAATGAAAAATTAAATGTCGTGATTTGGAAAACTTAATGACTTATTTGATGATACAACATGCTTGCTTTTTTATATCTCACGTTAAATGTGTAAAATGTAGTATAAGTAGGTAGACACATACACACACACACCAAACGTCTTAAATTTATTGATGATGATTTATTCCAATAATTTATAATTATTCCGTTATGTGTACCAAACTTGGTCAACTAATTATGTTTGTAATATTATTACTGTTGTATTATAAATTGCATTCTTATTCTTATGAACATTATCATTATCACTGTTGCTATTATTAAATTATTGTCTATATTACTCTTGTTCCAGAGATGGAGAATATGAGATTGTTTTTTTTTGGTTTGGTTCTTTCTTTTGTTTTTCTGATGAAATTGAAAAAAGTGAGAGGAATATAACGTGTAGTAAAGTGAATTATATGATGAGATGAAATGAGAAACGATGCTTTAAAAAAGTGGAGATCACAAAATTGACTACATTTTTATTTACTAGTTTAAAGTGCGTAAATGCATGACATCATAATCATAATAATAACATACCATTTCAGCACATAATTAGTTTGGTTTCTCTTAGCTAACTTTATGCAGCATACAAAAAGGACATGAACAAAACAAAGTGGGATTTTGAAGACTTAACAATGTTTTATGTATTAAATGCAAACTCTCCTGAATATAATTATACAGTCTATAAATAACTACAGTTTTATTATCATCTAGATGGCTGATTGTGTGACATTTTCATGATTAGTAATGGCTGTCATCCTATAAAGACTGTAGACCGGATAAGGTTTCTTATTAAAAGCAGCATCAAGAAGGAATTTGCTGGCAACTGCATAAACTGAGTTTACTTGTTGCCCAAGAAGTTTTGCAACTTGACGAGAAGCTCAACGTACAATTTGTGTTCGTAGTCAGTGCAAAGGTCAGAGAACTTTTCAACGAATTCATTGTTGACGCCACGCTCCTCCAGAAGATTCATGAACAGATCATAAAGGTACTGTGTCAATAAAAGATTAAATATTAGTTCTTGTCAAATGTAGCATTAAAAATATGGATACTGGATACGATATAATATGGAGAAATACTTACTCCATCAAGAATATCTCCAGCAACAGCATAGTCCTTGTCAACCCACTCGCCCTCATAAACGGTTACCTCATCAATGGCGAAGATGTCGTCTAAGGAGATTTCAAAAGAAACAACACTTTTGAACGTCTGTATGGCCTTAACTGTAAACTTAAAGTAAGTCCGAATGTTGGAATAAAACTTACTGAATTCCTCTTGATTATCACCCTCTCCAGCGTTTTGAACAAATGAACAATTGAAACAAAGGATTTGGTTCCCACGCTTGATTTCAACATCAAAGTTTGGAGTGGAACGCATTTCATCTTGAGACTCTTGCTTCTTCACTGCGGGATCCTCGAAAGACTCGGCATCCACAGAATGATTTACGTTGGCGCTGATGATGATTCTGTAAACATTTAAAGATATAACGAAATGGGTCAATAAATCTCGACAATATTGTAATCTTTGCTATACAGTTGAGAAAATGTTTACTTACTCTTCATTTCCAAATTTCTTGGTGAGTATAATCTCAGACTTATCTACGCTAACCGTAAATCCCTCATGCGTCGTTGGAATGGTGGTACTACGTTGCATCTTCTTTTCTGTAGCAATTTCCTCCTCCAAGAAACCAATGAGCTCTTCATCACCTGATACAGTAAAAAACAATTAATATTGGAATGTTAACAAATTAAAAAATACCAAGTCAAATTATATTTCTTAGCTAATATAAATGCAAGTTCTAACCATTACCCTTCGTCCTCTGGTCATGGGCTCCACGAACACCGCCATCCAAGCGCTGAATCAAAACGGATGGAGAACCTACCATGAAACGATTTTTAGACTGGAGCATCAAACGACCTCCATACCTTCTGGAAACCAATCCAACAGCGCCACTGGAGGATAACTGTCGAATAGCTGCTCGGGTCTGAGCTCCTTGCCCAGCAACACGGGTAAATACTGTTTTCATCATTTTCACAGATTTTATTCTACAAAACAAAAAACAAACCACCAATATTAGTTACTTAAATGACCAACATTCAAAACTACAACAAAACAAACTAAACACCACGTGCATTCGGCTGCCATGCATTTACATTTTATTCAGTACAGTAAATAGGAATATGCCGGCACGTGACACGTTCAAACAATCGCATTAAAAAATAAGGAAAAAGTGGTTTAAACTAGTCGTTACATCTCCAAAAACTTACTTTATCTTTAAGTTGACAAACGAGTAAATGACAATTAGTCGGAAAAATAAAAACCTGAAATTTTATCACCGGGGTTTTAATTGAATTTCCTACAGCACAAAAACAATGTCTGATGCAAACAGAGAGCAAGCAAATGTGTGTAAGACGTAACGTAACGAGTAGATCCCTCACCAAAGCCGTAAGTTGTAAGTTGTAAAAGTGTGAAATGAAATGTCTCACTCAACCTCAAAACTAAAAAATTGTACACTGTGACTGTGTACTGTGTACACTTACATCATACAAGAAGCGACTCATTTATAATTGGTGCCAATAAACTGTATCCTATGATGGCACAGAAATGTGTAATAACTACTAGCACAAGCACCACAGCGAAAGTCAAAAGTGAAACAATGACTGTATTTGTGCAACGTGTATATAACTTTTAATGTTCTTGGTATTCACTTTTGTCCTGCCATTTCAGTTTTTAGACTTCCGCTAAGTCATGGAATTGCATCATAAAATCGTGATGGAATCCCCACGATTGTCATGCAAACTTGTCAAAGAAAAACCCAAAGATGAAAGATGCATTTACTATTTTGCAAGCACTGTGAAAGAATGATTAAAATTGGATATTTCTACATAAAATTTCAAAATGCAAAAATATTTTCATTCAATTTAAAATTATCATCATTGTTCTAAGAAACATGCCAAGGCCAGCAAAACTTACCGTTGTGTGTTTTTATAATTAAACGAAAAAGTATTATGAAAAAACGGAAACCTAGCAAGTCTTCCAATTCAAATATTCATAGAAATAATTATAGAATATTATTTTCTGAGCGACAATAAAAACTATTAAATACCAACTAGTTAGTTTGATTCTACAAGTTTACCTGCCAAAGTACATAAAAACTTGTCAATTTTTTTCATAAAATCGTTTCTTATGAAATCGTGCTGTGGTCTTTTCTTTGTAATTCACCATACCGTTGCATTGGACTATTGACCAGTAGACCAAAGACCACCCTAAAAGCATGTCATGCTATCACTTCAATGCAATAGATGGACTTTACCTTCTATTTTAACTGATGTGATATGCATGACGATGTATTCTATTTATCATTTTTTTATCTCATCTCTGCTTGCGCTGCTGGTACAAATAAAACTGGCCGTGTGGTCAACGAATAAACCCGCTGTAAAAGCGATCATAAGGACGTAGCTGAAATGATCCAAAAGAATATAATGATGACGACTTTAAAT
>JAQIWN010001335.1:0-21400 GCA_034699025.1 Entomobrya cf. arborea Gr-Col-00668
TTTATACTAAAATAATCAAACAATCAATTTCCAAAAGAAAGTATCTGCTCAGCAACTTTTATCTTTGTTCAAACCCAACACTCAAGTGGTTTCTTTCAAGTACTTTCACATCAACTCTTTTTTCATAAAGGTGAAAAGAGTAAAAAGTGTAACGCAAGTATAGTAAAATTGGGAATAGTTGAATGTGGGTTTATGCTCGTAAAGCGTTAAAAATATGGAGTATTTTTCACCGGTCAATACGGTTCTTCCATCATACAAACTTCCAAACCGGCATTATTCAAGTTGAGTGGAACAGTTTAAAAAATACATACACATCAGTCATGCAGGAGACAAAGTATTGAAAAAATTTATTGCTGAATCCTTAGTTTTTCTTCTTTTCAAGTGTGAGCTGAGTCGTTTGAAAAGGGGAGTTTCGTTTGAACATTATACATTGTAATTTTTTGTTGCCAACTGGGCTGTATTGGTGTTACTGCTGCTGCCGTTGTGATGGGTCTATTTGCTTTACAAAAAATTTTCACTCTTACCTTCCATCAAGCATCCAAGAAAAAAACCTAAAGTTTGGTGCGTTGCTGAAAATGAAGACATGCACATATTATTCAGGGCAAATGTATTCATATTAGTCGTGCTGTTGCAGCACAGCAGCCTTAATAAATAAGATATTCTGTCTTTTATTCTATATGTGCGCAATGCAAGCATGAGTGAGTGAGCGAACCAGTCTTTTATATATCTCTTCAAAAGGTAGGCTAAAAAATCTGGCAAAGTAAAGATTATGAGATTTTTACAATGAATAAACCATCCAAGAGAACGATGAACACTTCCGTCGAGTGTCATATTCCTCGGTAAGCAAGCGAGAGAGAGAGTTTGGCGAAAAGAGATGCGGGCGTCAGCATTCTTTTCTTTGCCACACGGAGAAGGAGAAGGACTACTGTTACTGGCAAACATATGATGTCTTGTTCTATTTCAGTCTCTGTCTATCTCCCTCTCTCTAACATGAAGAATTTCATATTTTAAGCTCATCTAGAGTTTTGTATACAATGTTCAAAATTCTCTCTTTAAGCGTACATATATTATGCCTTTATGTCACTGTGTATAATACGTACAATATATGTATAGCTGCATGTCTTTGTGTGTTGTGTCATCATCATCAACATTGCGATCATCATGACGTCTCAGTGAACTTCGTCATCAGCTATTCTGTCACTCTTTGTGCTGTCTTCTTTTCATACATTTTCACAGGTCTCTTCTCAGACAAGTAGTAAAGCTTTCTCTTTAAGATGTAAGCACAATACAAGCACATGCATCTACTTTTCTAAATTAGAACCCCTCTTATCATTCACGCCATACTATTCAAATATAATAATAAGCATGACAAGAATAGCATTTTTATTACTTAAATTCATTTTTTTGGAATTTCTAGTCATACTATTAATGGTGGTGATAGAAGAAGCATGCACAGGACCAGATAAAATATCATAATAAAAACATAAAAATAATATTAAATATTATTTATCACTAAATGTATTGCCTATTCTTGAAGTAATAACTTTACAGAAAAAAAGAGATTCTTCTTTGTAGCAGGATTTATGTCGCAGCTGCTCATAAAAGCAACGCTGTTGTCATCAAATGAATAGGTTAGTAAAAAAATCTTGTATGAGAAATGCCGGAAGTTCTAAAAATTAAATTAAAGAGGCCATCTTTCAAGCCAAGCTCATTCAATACTTATAGATATAAATATGTACAAGTACTATTATGACAAGTATTCATTTGAATTTTTGGGATCTTCCTGCTCTACAATTTATACCACTTGCATCCCTACACGGATGGCTGTTGACTTGGCTTTATGTCCCTTCCTATACACATATTGTACACAATTTTTGATTGATGTAAGTCAAAGTCTCCGGAAGCAAAAAAGTACTCATAGTTTCCTTCATTATCGTGACAGTATTTTTTAAATTCATGTTCTCAAAATAACAATCATTTCATTCAACTAAGGGAAAATAGTTGTGTTAGTAGCTGTTAGTATTGTTAACATTCTGTAAATATTCCTTTTTCATCGTAAACTCAGGGAACCAAAATGTTCGCGTTTTTTTTCGGTGAGTTTCCGTAAAATCAATTCAATAATGTCAGTGGAGATGTGATGGTGAATGGTAAAAAATGAAGACTTTTGTGTTACAAAATATGTGTTGGGAAGGCACATTAATGCATTTTTTTAAATAGAAGCTTTAGAGAGACAGATTCATGAATTGAGGTAAGCATCCTGAGAGACTTGAGACTGGGACCCACATACATACCACACCACACATGCATGATAACTAAGGCTACACTCTCTCTTGATATCAGGAATGGAGCCACAATCATCATTATGATCATGACTACCTTGTTTAGTTGGTTGTGTGTTCTATGAGGCTATGAGGGAGAGAAAAGTAGATGTATGTGTGTAACTGTGTATTATTTCAAGTAGTAGTTGTAACCAGACAAGTGAAAGAAAGAGTGATGAGGAGGCAGGGAAGCAAGTGGAGGAAACGAAGAGGGAAAAAAAGAAAGATGAAAAGGCCTTTTTCTCGCCTCGTTCCACTCTTTCAGGCAGCAATCGTGTTTCACAGATTGAAACGATTTTGCACGTATTTCAAGACTCTTGTAAAAGCCCTGACATATGCGTATTATTATCTCGCCCATCTTTCTTTTCTCTCTTTTGACACGAAAGGCTATCAAACCTGCCTGGGTTGCATTCACAATACGTGTGTATTTGTGTTGCTTCTGTTGAGCTGAGGCTAAGGCTACATCAGCCCACGAGAAGTAAGATAATGCATATATGAAGATAATATATTACGTTCTCACGTACTTATCTAAACACACGCACATTATATAATGGTCACATTAACTTACACTATGCCTTAAAGTATTGAATTTAATAAGAATAAGTACCGTACTAGTAGAATTAAACAGGGAGGTCGGATGCAAACGTGAACATGACATTTTACGTTTTGGAACTAATTGTAACAATTTTTCACATATTTTCTTTAACATGCGCTCTTCAGCAACATCGATGATTTAGCAGACAGGCAGGAATATTCATCAGTTAAGAAAAAAAAACTAAGGTTAGTGTATAAAATATACTTAAAAAGCAGCAATATATGAACAATATAAAACTTATGAGCAAAAGTTTATCCGGAAAAAATACTGAAAGACATTCATACGGCTAAAGAATATGAAAAACCACGAAGTTCCACTCTTTACTACTAGATTAACTGAATACGATTTTTTTGTTAAGTTTAGTATTAAAATATTCTCATATAAGCATGTCACACTTTAACCGAACTAATAAACCTCTACTGAGGTACTTTCCTCTAAAATAAAGTAAGTAGACCACAAGAAGTAACGTATATATCGTTGCGTTGTTGTCGTTAGTGACAGAGCTCATCATCCATCCCCACCATTGCCGAGAAAGAAGAGAACTCCAAGTGAATGATACACTTGAGCTTGTTCAGAACAATGACTACTTGTGTATCCAACCGGGAACTGCATTTGATCGTTTTCTTGTTCGTGTTGATATGCTGATGTTGACAACCACGATCATGATGATGTTCCGCCGGTTTAATGTGGAGATTTTTTTTTGAAAGTTGGTAGTAGTTGGCTATGTGTTCATTAATTCATAATTACAATTTTATATTATATGTAAAGACGTGGGAGCCTCGTAAATATTTCAGAAATTTCTTTTGTAGACAGTAAGCTTCTCTAGTGAGAAAACAAGTCAATAAGTTATTATATAGTGAATTTGGACTGATGAAACCGTCATACAACAAAAACATAATAGTAGAAGCAGCAGATATTCTTAAATTTCTTAAATGCAAAAACATATATTTTGTAGCTTTGGACTTTCAGATACACGGTGCAGTACTTATGACAGTTGATACTCTGCAAATTAGAAAACAGCATTCATTCTTTTTAGCTCGTCGTTTTTTATAAAGCATAGAACAAAGGAAAACGTTTATTTGGAGGTATTGTGTAAAAACTTGGATTGGGTTGCAAAACAAAACAAAAGCTGGCGAAATTCCTCAGCTGAAACTAGTAGTGTATTTGGAACTGAGTTCACGGATACCATAAAATAACACAAAATATAATATCGATAATATTTTACGCCAAATTGTCGTTTGAAACAGTATGCTCAGCATTTTTTAGTGATGATGATCAAGTTGATGGCGAGTGTGATGACATCATTACTAAAGCACAAATGGACTTTTCGACTAAATAAAAATATTCTTTTAAGTAACACAACAAATTAAATGACCACAGAAAAGATCCCTGCTTATTTAACACACCAGCTAATAATTTCTTGCAAATATGGTCATTTCAAATAAATGACCTCAAAAAGAGTAAAAAGATGCCTTCTCAGGCAATTTCAATAAAACATGAACATTCAAAAGTTTCCAATCAAATTCAATTCTCAGGTTTTAAGAAATAAATACACCCGGTACATTCAAATTGATACCATATTCATCAATTTTATGAAATTTTATGCACCTTACATTTCATGATCTTTTTAGTCAACCAAATCTTAGGACCGACAGGTGAAGTTTGCATTTTTTGTGGACGATTTCATTGTTCGCTACTGTCAAAACTAGTAAAAATTTATGCTTGTTTCTTTGGTTCACATGACTCAACAAAATACATGCTTTTAAGAGAAGAATAGTTTAGATTATAAAAGTGTTCCATGCTTTTTGGAAAGTAATGTAGCGAATTAAATAGTTGATAACTACCACCAATAAAAAATCCTATGAATAATCTAATCACATATACTTTTGAATACATTCAAACGTTATAGTTTAAGTTTTGGATCCGATGTGATAAGATTTATCTAATTTAAAGTTGGAAGAAGGATGTATGAGTTATGCAGTCGCAATAAGAACGAATTTAAATAGAAGGAAGTTGTAAAAGTGAAAAGAATGATCATGTCGCATCGCAATAAAAATTAGAGACTGGGTTTTGGAAACAAAAAAGAAATTGGCTAGTGGTGGGGTTGTTTGATGGTGAAAAGGGCAGCATGAGAATTCTATGCACAAGATGGATGTTCTTGGAGCTCGAGATTCCCAAGTTATTGCTGTATAGAACAAGTATCGTTGTGTTTGCGTGCCCAGAAACATTCTTGGGCCTTTAACCTCCTTTCTCCACCAAAGTTGGTTACACCTGAAGCTATTGTAATAAAGAGAGTAAAGTGCCGTAAGAAAAGGAATCAAATAGAGAAAAAAGTAAGTGAATAAAAAAGAAAATGAGAGTACGTGTACATATGTAAGGGGAGTTGTAGAAGAAGAAGAATGGAACTAGTAAAAGTAGTTAGTGTGTTTGGTAGTGCGAGACTGTGAGTTAAGCACACGGTTTTTTCCGCTTGTGATGGTGACGGTAGTTGTAGCGGTACTCCGTTGGAAAAGTGATTGGAGGCATCGTGGTCCAACCAATATATTGGCAAAAATATATAGTGGCATCGGTATTATCATCATCTATACACTTGTGAAGTAATGGGAAAGCGAACCAATATATTTCTCCTTTGAATGCCACATTAGAGGGCTACATGGAACCATCAGCAACTCCATCGGAATACTTTGAGCTATGTTGCAAAAGGCAGGAGGAGAAAGAGAGGAGTACCTCCAATTTTCTTATTCGGAAATTTTATCAGTGGGTGTATATAACTTACTTGATTCCTTTTGCATGTGTCTGTGTGAAGACTTAAGCAAATATATGTTTCTACTCCTTGCATAGCTTGTTTTATACTATAAATAACAAAAAAAAGTACTGGGATATATTACATTCTCAGCTTTACTTTCTCTTATATTGGATTATATAACATGTATATTTTTTTGTGAAAATGTGTATAAAATGTATAGAATATAAGTACATTGTAGAAACATTTGATATATCAAATATATGGCATTGCACTTGATGCTGAGCTTGAGCTCCTTGCAACACTTTAAATACGAGCCAAGTCAACTTGTCTAGTGATTCCATTCATCCAGGACCAACATTTCTTCTCACTATTCTTATTCTTCTCTGGCTGCCTGCTTGTTTTGCTTCTCATCTTTTCCGTACTTGACTCTCTCTCACTCACTTGCACTTTCTCTCTACCTACTTTATAATATTTAGTTTGCCTGCTGGCTCCGGTTGAATATCTTGTGTAGTAAACGACTGGTTGGCTCACTTACTCTCACACAACTCGCATTTTTTTCTCTCTCTCTGATATTTTCTTCGTTTCCTCCATCCACCGTCAGTCTTGATTTATGCTCATCACTCACACTGTCAGGTATACATAGAGGAAATTAATACCTACCTTTCTTCTTTGAGTTTGTGGGTTAGCCAAAATGGAGCCAATCATGTTGCATTATTATCATCTGAATACTTTTCCATACATATTACGTGCCAAAATGCTGACTACTCAGTATTTTCCTTGCTCGTACATGCATACATACATTACATATTTTTCACATAAAAATGTTTTCTACTTGCACCTTCTTCTTTTTCCTTATTCGGATACCTTTCTCCTTATAAATCTCCAACAGCGGCTTATCATATTATATCATGTTAATAACTCTTTGTCTATTTATTACACGTACATATTCTTTTTACAGGATAATGTTACCAGCTCTAGCTCTATTGTATTAGCTGTTTAAGGTATGTATACTCCCTGACAAAAAAAATATTGATTGAATAAAAGAATCACAAACAATGAAAAGGAATACATTGTGTGTTTTTACAATAATGGAATTTTCGAACACAGTTTGTTTTGTTATGTAAAAAAAGAAGCTTCAATGGCTCGGAATAAAAAGTATAATGAATTAATATCATCGTCCTTCTTCAAATCTGTTTTTGTAACTACTCAATTTTTTTTATAGGAAAATAAAAAAGATTTGAGGATATTCTTTTACTTTAACGATCAATGAAAAAATGAGGATCACTTGCATTGTCAGCTTTACACAAAAAAGAAAAAGGTTTTTTTTTGTAGAGAGACGTTCAACATTGGATGAAGGAGAGAAGCACCTAAAGTTTGTTATAAGAAAAAAAGGACATCATCATTTCATGCAATCTTGATTGGCTTGAATACCTATAATACAATATTTTCCAACTAGACATTTCTATGGATAAGTTTCTCGTCTTCGTTGTTGACATCAGCAAAAAGTTAAATGAGTATATAGGAAAGATATATCAGCAAAACTGGAAAAGCAAAAAGCATTCATTGTTCGCCAAAACATTTTCCCTTCAACTTTTTTTTCACCTTTATTTTCGTTGAAACGGTGGTGTAGTCATGAGTTCGTTTCGCCCCTATAGATCTACCTTGCATTTTTTCCCTGATGTGTTCTTTATTAAAACCTTTACTTTACTGTATGTGGTACAAATACCAATGAATATCATATCACACACGTAAGTAGAAATCTATATAAAACGAAAAACGTGTAGCTATACATTTATAATAGAATTGCATCTAAATGTGTACGCATTGTCGACCATAGGCATGCATCCAGGAAGAATTCGTTCTACGGATGGAGAGTGAGTGAGTGCTTTTATTATAATCCCTTTACAGCAGCGATATAAAAAGAGAATCCATTCTTGTATGCCAACTTTCACTATGACTAACCGTGTGAGAGTGGAACTACCAAGAACACACACAGTGAGTGAACATTCGAAATGTCAGACTAACCCATTACCAAAAATGCTTTTTATGAAGAATGGAGTTGTAATGAATCCATGTCGGAACTGGAACGCCTTGCAACTACTTTTCTATGTACATAAATTTATGTTAAACTATTTGAGGTAAAAATATATAGAGGCAAGAGGTAGCCAACCTTTTACAACATTTATTTTTATTTTTTGGACATCAAGTCCAACTCTACTTAAGATGCGATTGAAACGACTCATGTGCAGAAAGAGACAGTTTTAAAATTTATTAGAATCACAAATCAAGGTAAATATGATGTCGGTCAATCCAATCTCAAAATGGTACTAGTACGTAACGTAGTTACACAAATGCGGTGGGATATTATCACATTCATTTGCAACTACATCTGTAAAACTGAAAAAATTGATTCAAGAAACCTGCAGCATGTAGTAGAATGAATGGGAAGCATTATCCAAAGGTTAACTTTTAAGGATCTGTACAATTGGTACTTTCACTGCATTCGATTAACCTCTCCCAAAGTCATTGGATACGGAAACTTGGATAGTAAGTTGTCCGCAATTTTTGTTTGAAGGAAAAATCGACGACATGCGATTTCTTGTGACTTCTCGGAATTATACTGGGTAACATCAATGATAGGTAAATATATTTCCAGAACATCAATATCCGGAATACTTGATTAAATTCTACAAAAAAATGTAGTTGGCTTTTGAGGAAGCTATAGGTCAACACGTTTAAATGCGGAAATTATAATTTCTTACGAGTAAAGATGATGAGATCGTAACAGACAATCGTGTTAAACCTTTATGATCTTTTTTTTTTGAGTAAATATCCGGATTTCATGCCACTGCACATAGCATAGAATAAGTCTGAATGAAAAAGATTGTTCACATGATCGGCAATGGGTATAATAAAATAACCCGTACGAATTTGCTATTCATTCTCTCTTTTTTTACATTTTCCCATTTAGCTGACTTGGTTGTACTGAGACTTCTAGTGCCATTATACATCTAACAAACGAAACCACATTCATGCTATTAAATTATAGTAAAGGTTGGATTAGTGTGTATTTAGCATGGCGATAGTGGTAATAGTGATATTACTCTGTAAGTAAGTAAAAGTGTCGAAATAGAGAGTGAGTATTCTTGTGAAACGTGACGTAAATACATCTATTGGTGGTGGTGTGGTGTGCAGGTGGGCAAGCTAAGTAGCCAGGTCGTTGGACAGAATTAAAACAGACGAGGCCCTTTCTATCTCTCTTGTTCACACACACACCCTCTCAATCTCTTTCTATTCGACACTAAAGGAGAGTCACTAAGGGATTGCTACTAATGGATGGCTCCTGGCACGGGGCATCACTTTTTGACTCGCCGTTTCTCACACGCTAGGCCATTGCCATTGCATTTGGAGAGCAGAAGAGAGAGAGAGAAGATCGACATTTGAAACAGCTTTATACGCTCATTTTATTTAATATGTAAGTTCTTATGAAGAAATTCATCCCGGCAGTTTTACACTGCTTAGGGGCAAACAAATAATATTATCCCTTCTTCTGTGCAAAAAAAATAAAGAGACACATAAATTGTAACAGGGATATAAATGAGCATGTATCCTATTCCTATATACTGAACGAGGGAATCTCATCTCATTGCTGTCGTCATCCTATACTACTAGAAACATGAGTTTACATATATTCTTACACGTATATACATATCTTCTCATGGAGCTTACAGCGAGTATTATTGTATGTTTTTCAGTTATTTTCCATGTACATTAAAAGCAAACGGGAAAGAAAACATCAACAGACACACACATGGATCGAGAAAGTGAAGGAGATGTAGACAAACAAGGATATTTTTATCTACAAGCTTTTCCCATCACTTTCAAGTCTCCAAAGTTCTTATGAAATTTCATACCTTGATTTTGTACAGCCGACGTGATATATCATATTATATTATGTTTAGGTATACCGTATTAAATAAACTCTGTAGTGCAGACTACTACTATTACCCCCATGGATTCTCTCTGGCTACCCGGACGAAACGAAGTTTGCTGCATTTCCACTGTAATTCCGTGCTTCCTTCTACTAAACTGACTGAGTCAAACTGTCTATATATTCATGTCCCAAGTAAATATAATCATAATATTTGACGGCATGTGAGCATTTTCTTTTAAAAGAAAAACACACGAGCCCCATCGCTGCTTACCCTGGTGAATGGTGGCATGTACCACCACCAAACCAGCAAAAACTCAAGGTAAATTGGAAACAAGTTTCTGCATGACACCCAAGTCTCCCTTAAATGGACGCTTTTTAAGTAGAGAGGATACGGAGAAGAAAACAAAACTTTAACCCACACCGAGTGGGAGAGTTGGATGGACGATGGCTTCGACGGATTAGGATTGTAAATGCATGAAAAGTGTTAAAACGGAAGCTCAAGGTGTGAGAAGACTGCATACACTGCTACGCACACAGCTCCCAACATACTTTGTCACTCACGATGGATTTCATGATTGCACTTAGAAAAGTGTACGTATATTTTAGGTCAACTAATACAATTGAAGTGTTACGTAGTGTTTAGTTGTGATATTGTACTGCTTAGCTCAACTACACTATACTTTCGATTTATGTAAGATTTTTTTTCTGTTTAAAGAAAAAATGGCCAAATATGGTAATGGAGAGCAAATACTAGTGTTATAAATCGCACTACTTCATGGTTTGACATGGATCGTACACGTCTTACCGTAGAAGTACCAGCCAGAGAATGTTATGTTCTCTCGGTACAATAGAAAGTCGGATAAAATGTGACGACGAGGACAAAAGCCTGTCCGAGAACAACCAGCTGCGTCTATGCTATATTCATTTATGTATGTATATATACGCGTATATATATTTTGTGTGGGGCTATTGAAAGAAGTACTTGCCGTAAATAAAATGTGCAGTGAATGATTTTGCAGGGGAAACAGTTTGGATGTGTCGGAAATCACTGGACCAACGTCGGAGTACCCCTAGGCTTTAAATCAAGCGTTACAAATTTAAGTTGTGAAAACCTTCATCCTATCATCCACTTTCCTCATCCTTTATTCTCACTTTCACTTTCTCAAAGTTATTACACTTTGCTGGCTGGGTGTAGTAAAAACATGGATGGAATATAACAGGCATTTTGCACATAGCGTTTATTCGTTGTATTATGTATTATTATAGTACCTTTATAAAAACTAGAACACGATGACTTCACTAGTACCCAGGTAAAGTACATAAGATCAGAGAGAAGAGAGAGCATAATATTATTTTAAATTACTACATACAGTGAACAATCCACTTATTATATACATGCGTGAATGCTTCGCTACCATCGAATGTGAAAGTCCCACATTCCTGGATTCTCCTCTGACACTAACTCAAAATCCCTGTGAAAGTTTAGTGAGGGAATAGTACATTAGCTTTTGTAAATACCAATATCATTTTATGTACTCTTGCCAGATTCGTTGCTCAAATAAACTTACATATGTTATTAAGTGTCAATTTTAACACTGGTAATTTATAACAAATCGGGAAAACGATTACATATTTTAAATCTTTATCCGATTTTATGAAACAGACTTGTTCAAATGGCCCTTGGAAGATACATTGTTCAGATCAAAATTAGGTCGAAATTTTTAATTTATTTGACACTAGGCTCAAATCAGACAAACAAGCACACGTTTTAAAAGGGGTCGCTTATAGTTCACCTTGACCTGGCTTAAATATTTAAGATTTCGTGGTTCTTGTAAGAGTTGCAGAACCTTTAGTTTTCTGCCTGAATTTAAGTTAAAATGTCGGCGTATAGAATTCCGGAAAATTTGAGAGCTACGAAAAATTGCTCGCTGAAAACTCTTCGCACACTGTATTTCCAAGTTCACAACTTATCTCTCCCAGGTTTATGGATTATTTTGTACAGCAATACACCAAAGTTCATTGAGGTTCATATATAAACAAAAGAATGAAATTTTATACTTGCAGAAAGCAACTGCAAACACAAGCATAGTCTTTTGATGGCTGCTTTTCAACCTATTCTAATCCTTCAAGCTTTTCAGAATTTTCTATTGTTTGGTCTTATCGTTTTGTCACATTAGTAGTCAGAATCTGATACAGAATCATCTAAGATTCTTTTGCGTGGCATGAAAAGAAAGATTATATGTGTGTAAGAGCAATGATATATATGCTATAAAAAGTATTGATGACGCTGTTGTCATAATCAAGCCATTGGTTTAAAATGAGTAAATTAAATGCTTAGCTAAGGCAAAATGAGAGGCATACTCATCTCAACTTATATTATATATTATATGTTACAATTTCTCTAATTTTCACCTTTAGGCAGTATTTAAACAAAAGTAATAGTCATTATTGATAGAAAATTAGATTTGTCTAATTTTAACACATTACAGTCCTCCACGGTACAATGAAGTTTAAAAACCTGACTGTGCGTAAAAGTTAGATAAAAAAGGTTGTTCGACTGGGTACAACTACTAAGTTCTAACATAATCACTGATGACTGTTTGTCCGAAAATGCCCCGATATATGTACATATACTTCCGTAGATTTGCCTATAAAATTATTATCCCAACACTTTAGGGGAAAATACTTAAAGGCTTTGTTGTAAATAGATTTAGTGCCACGAAAACTCAACAAAGACGATTATTTCTTTGCTTCCTAAAGACAACAAAGTGAAGACGATATATCAATGAAATCGATCCTACCAAAATGCTCAAAGAAAACCACCTATGCATGAATAAATGCTTGCGATGCGATGTAAATGACGAGGAAAAAATCTGAAATACATTCATTTTTTTATCTGATATGATAATATTCAGTAATGGACTGGGTGAACTTACAATCAGTTACATTTTGAGAAATATGTGCATTTTTACATCACAAACTTTTAGATCTACAGGATGCTTTTCCCCAATAGGAAAGGCCTTTGTATGTATATGTATGCATGTTAAACGTGAATGAAGTAGGTAATATTTTTTTTAGAAATTCTGGATATCCATTTATTTCACCACGATCATCAACCACACTATGCCAGCTAAAGTGTATATTATGCTTGTATGTTGTATTTAGTTTGGTTTGAAGGTGCTCTTCCTTTTCTCCATAATCACAAATTCTTTCCCTTTCATGCACTTTGAAAGCAGCAGGGTAGACTAAAAACTAGGTAGGTAATATTACAGTTTTCTTAACAGCGTAAACCACTCACAGTCGGTGCACAAATATCCGTACTTTACTTCTGGCTCGATGACCTGGAAACCTCCTGATAAGGCTGTCATATTTATCTTCCCTTTCCCTCTGAATGTATATTTATAATGTGGTCGCATTACTGCTGCCGCATAGTTCCCACCTTTTTCTCTTAGTGAAAATTATATTCACAGTTTTCACCGTCAAAATGTACGTGCATTAAGTGTTATATTTATTACGCTGTGTATTCCACCTCAAAAAATTTCTTGTTTCCCACTGAAACACACAATATAAATAATAAAAGCCGTTTTGAGGCGCTAGCTTTATATTTTCATTTCTCATTTTACATAAAATTATGCTACTTAAATATTACAACTTCTCTTCTATTAAATTCAGAAGAGTATATAGCTCTAAAGTGTAAACAGGTAAATTGAAATGTATTTATGTTCTATGACAACTTCCTAACCACAAAGCGGAAAAAATTGTGAACAACGTCAGTTCAGATGATGACAAGGTTCATGAAATATTACAAAAATTAAAGACTTATTTCTTCGAAAGACATGTGTGCTTAATTTAGAATATATCACTGTCTACTAAACTAAAGAGAATTCTCTGTGAAAGTTCTAAGATGATAACATGACACAAATAGTTACAGATATAAAAAAATATCCAGCTATTTAATTTTTTTGGGAGAACTAACAAAGTAGCAATAGTAATGTCTTTCCTCATCTTCTTACTTTTCATCAATGATAATATTTGTTGCAAAAATAAGAGTAGAAGACTTAGTAAACTGGACAGCTCAAGGTTAAATATTTTTAAGCAATAACAAATCAAAATAGAGTACGGATTCTGTAATATTTTATTTACTAGATTCCAAAAGTAACTGAATTTGAAAAGATTTGATATTTTCGCATTAACTTTCCCCCAATACCATTATACAAAAGGTTTTGGCCTCATCATAATACGCAATTCTTAACTTGAACATACTAGCACTCGGTAGAAGACCCCATTTTACTACTTCACAATACATATTATCATACTGTTAGTTTATTCTCAACGGGCTTGTACGTAACAATTCATTCTGAGCATTTTTTTCTTCGTCTTCTTTCCACATTCATGCATGCCTGCCTTGCGTTAACTTGTTCAGTCAACTGTTCGATGACTTCCCTTAGCTGGTGGTGGTGTCTGTCTGCCATAATTCCACTGTCCTTTCTCTCTTTCTTTTATGAGAAATGGTATGGTGATGCTGATGATCATCATCATGATAATAATAAGAGCAGCGTAAAACATTCCCGTTATTATCTCCTCTTACGCTATTTGCCTCGTCATTTCTGTCCTTCACTTGCTACTTTCCAACCACTGCTATTATTGTTATTATTAATACTTTATCCACTCTCTCTAGCTGACTTAATTTCTAGTACACTCATTCTACCATTCTCAAGAACAAAAGACCTTTTATACTTACATTAGTGACAATAAACGGTACCCTTAACACTCACCATTTTTCTTGAATGAATATCCATTCAATGTTCAGAATATCTGTTCCCGCAATAAATTTAAGAGAAAAAACATAATTCATGCTACGAATTAAACGAAAGAAAAAAAAATGTAATGAAGTATTGTGCATTTATAGTGGACGTAACTCCACATTTCATTGATACATTGAGCAAAAGGTTACCAACAAAATATGCTCAATGCATCAAAAGATGAGATTATATTTTTCCACGAGAAAATTGATTGTAAGGGAAAGTAGTACATGTATAAGTTTCAAGAGAAATGAGTATAAAGACAACTGGAAATGTTATAGATCTGTTGTGTACTATAATGTGCAGTATGTTATGTTATGCCACGGTCGTACAAAGAGCAGCAAGCTACAACAGGCTACTACATGCGAAAGAAATATTGCGAAAGGACAGCACTTTGACATTGTGAGATGACATGAAACAAGTTTGCTTCAACAACCAGTAAAAAGGTACTAACTGCTGAAATATGAAAAGTAATTTTGTTTGGTTACAGGAATTTTTCTAGTTACATGGAATCTATACTAGCATGCTACACTATTATCTACTTAAAAGAATATTTTGGAGCATGCAGGGAAGAGAGACCATTGTCTGCAGTTGAAAAGATAATATATTATGTAGATTTAGGGTTCCATCTCTTTTAGAAATTCTCTCAGAAGGCAAATGGCATGAAAGAGGTCATGGTGTGCTTTGGAATATTTAAAAAAAAAGATCCAGAGATTTTATATTTGCTGATCCTATCGCTCGCATAACTAACCTCAATAGCAAATAGCAACGTTGCATTAAAAGTATGTATACAGCCATAAAGGTAGAGATATTATTTGTATAGATTATAGTGAAAAACTCGCATTTATAATATGTAATAGTAATAATAATCGGGACGAATGTGATACGGTGTATGACCACGGCAAACATCAAATGCACGTGGAAAAAGTAATTGTGTGTAGAGCTCCCGCAGAGAAGCCAAACGGCAATCAAGGGCTAGAGAAGAGAAAAGGAAGACAACATGCCTTTAAACCTGCAGTGGTAAAAAAAAGAGCCACAGAAGAAGAAGCAAAGTTGGAAGGGAGAAAATATAACTTCAAGAGCATATCAGCAAATAGTCTTTTTTAATGCTGCTGACTTGTAGTTGCGATGAGGCTGCTGCTGTTTCAAACTATGTGCTCTTCTGGCAGTAGATAGTGAACGTTGCGTTTTGGTAGAAGTAGAAAGCGAGAGTGCTTGGCATGGTTTACTAACAATGAGCTCTCTTTTATCATCATATCATGGTTATATTTTGGTAGGAACGGTGGTAGTGTGGAGTGTGGATATGGCTGAAAAAACCGTCAGTGTATGTGTGTGTGTGGAAAAGGGAGATGTAGAAGTGTAGATGAGAAATCAGGGACGTAATGATAATAATTCAATCTCGCCTCTTCCCGGCCTCTTTCAACTCCCCAAAGAAAGGACTAATGCTGGAAAGACTACTGGTAACTGGATTGAACGTGAGGAAAATGTATGCCATGCCAAAAGGATCCAGGAGATTTCCAGGATATGTGACGACGACGAAGATGTGTATAATAATAAATGTATATGTACTTATTATCAAACATACGTGTAATAAAGCCTAACAAAGTTTCTGGTTTTTTTCCTGGGGATGAGTAGTAGGTGTACAAAAACCAGTGGTGGCAAAAAACGTATTTATGTAAAAGTAAACCCTGAATTTATATGCACTTTTGTTTAGAAGAGTATGCGTTTGTCTGTCCGTTCCCCTGAAATTCTTGGTACGAGACTCGTTCATTTTTAATTTTGTACGTAATTGTCTTTTAGGGGTCCTTTAGTTTTGTAAAGTTCGCCTTTCCTACTGAATGTCATGTTTGGAGGTCAACCCGCGAGGGTATACGGGGTTAAAATGGTCTCACATGCTTATAAAAGGATTTTATTATGATCTTCATCTCCATACAAAATATTCGTGCTGTCTGTTTTTTTTTCTGTTTATGTTTGCTAACTTCTAATGAATTCAACCTTATTTTGCACTTTTTATTTGTATTCATATTTTGTTCTTAAAACTGATGGCCAAAGAAGGGAAAAATTCTTCAACAGGAAGGTTACTAGACGTTTTTGTGACAAATCCAGGTGGTAATAGTCTTTTTTGGCTTTATCCATATGAATCTAAACATAAATTTGTGTAAACCTAAAACAAAATATGAAAAATTTGACGATGGCTTTACAATTTTATGGTCACAAATACAAGTAGACTTTATGTCTGCTTGTTTTATGTTTATACTGTCGTAAATATGCTGTTACCATGCATACAGTTGAAGACGTTAAATAAAATTCAATTCAATAATTTACATATTTCGTTAAAACACATAACACGCCATTAATTCATAATTAAAAGCAGTCATGACACCGAATTTACAAGATTATGCAGGCTCAATTCGTTTTAAAAACTACAATACACACTTCTTTAAAATAAAACAACGACTCTAGTTTAGTTATTGATTTTGTTAAAATATTTATTTTATTCATTTAAATTAAACACAAGCTTCCTTATATAATCTTACATGCACAATTTCCCATCTTGCTGATTTTTTCTCTTTTCAGTTGACTGTTACTATAAAATAGTACTTGCCCGGCTATACAAGTGCATTATACGAAGTTATTAAAATCTACTTTGGCTGACATGTACTAATCATTTCTGCCAACTTTTGTAAAGTCTTCATTTTCAATATTTCACTCATATTTACAAACTCAAAAAGTAGTTACTGTTTCTGGTATATGGAAAAAGTGCCTGTTTCTGTTGTCTCATGTCTTAAAAAGTTAAAACGCCCGGAAATTTTTTCCCATCCTTGAAGAACAGGCAACTCGTATTTTTGTTTGACGTACATACAGATTTTGCCGGCATCATGAAGATATCTTTCCTTAATACATGTAGGTGTTTACCAACGCAGCGCTTTTTGTATCGTTTGAAATTAAATGTAGTAAAAAGTTTGTTGTACGTGTATACAATACGTGGGTAGCGTGCATAGATACTTGTATTGCAATTGGCAAGATATTTTTTACACAAGAAAAAATTAATTAAGTAAATTGATTTCAAGCCTGTATGAGCATACACCACTTTTTGAGAAGATCAGATTATCTCTTCACAGTGCAGTGATCGTTCCAAGTTTATGTAACCATCACAGGCTTAAATGGTAACCACATTTATGAGTATACGACTGTGAGTTTGTCTGTTTGTTGTGTAGTAGAAAAAAAGTTCGATACTTATACAACATACCATAGTAAAATCATTATCAAGTCTTTTTTGAACTTATAAAATTCGAAACTAAGAATTAGACATAATAGTGAAAAGTTTTAACCATGAAAACTTCCGAATCTAATGTATAGCAAATTTTAGTGAAAGCTTTTCGAGGAAGAAAATCTATGATCATTCTTAACTCAAAATTGGTACATGGGTATGCATACAGACTATCCTTCACAAAACGAAAATTGCATGCGTCCACTTCATATTAAGCCTCAAAGAGAGTGGCAGGGTAGAGCAACTCGAAGAAAGCTAAAGATAAGTGATTGCCTACATGATTTGAATAAATCAAGAGTAAAACGACAACTGACCCACATGGGAGACTTTATTATTAATTTTATGGGACTTCAACAGCACCACGTATCACGAAACTATAGCAATAGAAAAAAATCAAGCAGTTTCTACTTGAGAATCTGAGAGTGTTTCCATTCCCCTTTTGATCAGTCAATAAATGCGGTAGCACAAATGGGATACAAGATAATCCACAAGCCCAGAAAAACTTTAGAACTACGTAAATTAAAGAAACGTTTACAAACACCATGTTGGTATATTGGCATATTGGTAAGAGTCGATCTCTTGAGCACTCAACATTTTAATCTGCGAAATGACTATTGGTTAGTTGCAGCACATTCTGCTTACTTATTGCTGATACGGGACGAAATGTGGTATCAAAGCAAAAGTCATGCAAAGACAGTGAAAGTAAACGTTATGCAAAGAGCATAAAAAATGGGGGAAAGCGATGGTGATAGAATTTTACACGTGCAATGTTGAGAACGTTGTGTACAACAGTTACAGCTTTACAAAAAAAAAAGATTAAGGCCATATTTTAATTTTTTCATAACCAAATTTTCATTTCGTATTCTACAAATTTATGAGTTGAAATGCAATTAGAGGGGCAATATATTCCAGTAATAATAAGTATCATAAATGAAGCTAGACACTGAAAATTCAAATTTCAAGGAAAGGACAGTAGGAAATATTTTCCTTAGCTTCACTTACATTTTAGAGTAAATCGGAAGAAACACAACGTTCACAACCAGTTGTACATGATTGAGTGTTGTAGAATTTGTAATGGTTTCAAAAAGTGAAAATGTTTTATAGTAAGACCGCTAAGATAGATACATTTTATGTAATGTACATATTAGCAGCTATAGCAGTGGTTAAAAGCATGGAAATATTTACGTTCATTATTACGACCTATTACTTTACTTGCCTTCCTATGGAATTGTGTGGAAAGAGAGAAACAAGGTGTGCATTCATTACGTTCCAGTATATAAATTGGAGCTCATATATTTATAAGAGAATACGTACGTATGGACGTCCGTGAGTGTAGAATTCGCTTAGAACCTGAGTGGTCATTATTTAAAAAATCAAACAAGGAAGAGGATTCACTGTTTCATCCTTTTAATTCAGAGCCCATGAGGTAGAGTTGAATGAGTTTAATTATGTACGTGTAAATAATTATTAACAGGCATCATTGACGATAGTATTGGTACGCAAGTTACGTGCTTATACTTTTGAAATGATGTAAAGTTTTTGCTTCGAATTATCGTGGTTCAAAACCTATAATAATGGCTCGAAAGGACGAAATTCAGGTCGATGGTATTACCAGGGACACTGGAACTTAAGTACGTTTGGTTTGATGATTTATTTTACTAACGCTACTTATCTTATTTTGTTTTCCCTTACATCGCCCTCTTTTAGTGAATGCTGTACATTTACACTGATACTACCTCTACCTGTTATGCCGCAAAACGACCAAAGATATTTTTGTGTAGATAAGTAAGTTGCCTTGTTTCCTTATAAGCAACCTTCAATTCCCCGGCTTTTCTTTATGAAGGTGGAAGGTTATTGTTGGTTTGATGTACTAGCACCAAATACAACCAACACGACACGGATAGAAAACCAAAGTAAATTGGAAGAATGCGAGTTTCAAGAATCAAATAAACTTTCGCCACTTCCTTTCCTCACTTTGTGGCTTACTTGTACGCTTTATATTATGTAGTTATACGTGTGTAGTTTTTGATAATTGACTCTCTCTCTCTCTTCTCCGATGGTTCTCCTTTATCCTTGCACAAAAAAAAGAAATAAACACTGAACAATTCTTTAGAAAAGCATGCTTGTGTTGTGTAAGTACTACACTGGAAGCATTCAAAAGTTGTCTTATTTTTTCTTACGAAAATACTATTTTGGAACAACCCAAATAAAGAGCTTTGAAGTTGTAAAAGCTTCTTTTCTTCGTAACTAAAAATCGGATTTTGAACAAAACATCAAAATTTATACACACATGAATGGTACGTCGTACACAACGCATCAACTCAAAACATTACTTTTAATTTATGAATTTCAGAGTTGATTTCATTAACTTTTTCTCAAGTCAGAAGTAATTAAGCGCTCATACATTTTTGGTACATTCGCCGAAAAGTCGCTTTGGAAACTTTGAGGGGAAAAGCAGAGAGCAGGTTGGTAGGAAGTAGGGAAAGTATAATAGGTGGAATGATTTGCAGGTGTTAATTCTATATAGTTTGGAATCGATATTTGCCTGAGAGTCAAGTCAAGATAGTTGAATCACACGGCAATGTAATAGTGAGTATTCTTCTTGGTTTTGTTTTATGCTTGCATTAACATTACAGTTTTGTTGTTGTAAGAACTTTCTATGAAAATTGGAGAGAGAGGAACAGTAGAAATGCCGTGTCTTGTTGGCGGTGGTGTTGGTAGCGGCGTCGGCGGCATTATAAGTACATAGTTCAACCAAGTAAACTACAAACATCAGCAGTAAAAGTAAACTTTCCTTCTATTTTTCTGCTTTTACTTGCAGGACGTCTGTGGTGGTAGTGGCGGCGGCGATGGTGTCTTTCACTTACACCTCTTAACCATCTACAACATACACCATGTTACCCCATTTTCTACAAAGAGAAAAAAATGCTGGCACCATCTTCCTATGTTCCAAAGACACATGCACTGTTGGTCGATGATGAAAACAATTTGTTAGATTCACTAATGCATACTACTAGTCTTTCCACTAGGAACTTGCAAGCATTATGTTTTTAAACAAGCTGTATAGAGAGATAGTAGCATCATCGTATATATATCTTACCGGTTTATACACATCAAACAGAGCACGTTATTTACGTATTACATACGTATGAGAAATTTCCCACCCATTTGTTTGCCAACTAACTAATGTTCCAATCTATCTCCAGCTATGAATCTAAGTATGCCTGGCTGTATCTATGTAGTTTTCCTCAGAAAATGAAAGATATCACTTTCTTTTAATCCCATCTCCCGTAAAAACATCCACTGCGAGGCATTTCACTTCCATTTGATCATCCATTAAATTTTGTAGAGACACAAACTCACATCAAAGTTTTTCTATTTTATCCTACTACTTTACAAAACGCACAATCTACCGTCATCTATAAATAGACACTATGTATACACATACAACAGCAGTGAAAATTTTTATAATTGAACTGGCAGTCGACTCTAGTTGTAGTACTACTGTATAAAACCCTGTACTTAATTTTCACTTCAATCCTGAACGTAAACATATATCCCTTTTCTATGACGTAATCTGAAAGAAATTATGTACATGCATATAGCTATTATGTGCGATTAGTTATGGTTGGCTCTGGATCTGTAGAGGATCCAAGCATAATAAACCCGCTGTAAAAGCGTTCATAACGACGTAGCTGAAATGAAGCAAAAGAAGATAATGATGACGACTTTAA
>JAQIWN010001336.1:0-21389 GCA_034699025.1 Entomobrya cf. arborea Gr-Col-00668
GTATCTGTGTGCCAAGTTTGAAGAGAATCGGTTGACGCGTTTAGAAGTTAGAGCGCGAACAGACAGACGGACAGACAGACGGACAGACAAACAAACCAATCGTATAACTACGATGAATACATTCATCTACGTAATAAACATGCAGTCCACAAATTAAAACGATCTTTATAGACGCCTCGATTCTCCCATAGTACAATTAAGGGGATGTAGACCATAATTTTGGTGTTAATCTTCCATTTAATTATTGTTCATTAATTAACGCACATTGTGAAAAGTCATTGCCGGTTATTTCAAAACTTATGAGTAAAGAAAAGAGTTTTCTTGACATTTCACAGACATCAGACATGCAAAGGTATCAAACAACACAGGTCGTACCTAGTTGTAGTACAAAAATACAGAGAAGAAAGGGATGAAAATGCGTTGAATGAGCTTATTGGTAAATAGTTCACTTCGTTATGAAAAATTGGATTGGAAACTTTTTCATGCCGAAAAATGAAGAAAAATTGAAGTGACATTGTATTGGTTATTTTGTATACTGCACTGCATAGGTTAAAAATAAATTTTGAGTCTTAGAGAAAGAATTTATTTAGAGAGTGCACGTAATGTCAGCCTCGCGTGACGACACATTGCGTTTTCAATCTTTAGGTAGCCGAAAATGTAACTATGTAAACTCTAAATTCATGAAAATGAAACCTTGATCAGTGTAAACCATAATATGACAGGTCTGATGACCAGTGAAAAATTATTCGAATTGTAATTGGTTCAGTATTGTACGCAGTGAGAGTTCATGGTTGTCGACGAGATAATTTCGGCTTAATAATAAAAAATAAAAATAAACCGAGCACGCAGAAAACTTCATTCTGTAATAGGAGCAGTTTCTCCAAATACTTATAATATCCTCCTAGTTTTGAGTAGTTGAGGAAAGGGACTGGGATGATAAAAATTACCAATCCAACTTCCGACTGCACACACTAATAAGAGTGGAGGCTAAACAAAAAAGCATGGACATTACATACCTACACACATAAACATATACGGACGAAAGAAAAATGTAAGAATCTTTCTGCATGGGGGGCATCAATAAACATGTTCGTTTAAATGATACTGTTATTGGTTGGTTATCTCATGCACCATTAGTGTGCACCAAATATGCACCATAGTTCATGAATGCCCCCGGAAGCACCAAAATTATTGAATTTTTGCCTTTTTTGTATGTACATATATCGCAGATATGATAGGACCTGTTACCTCAATGAACAAAACCACTACCTCATATCACTCACGGAACTAAAATCAGTTTGCCGATCATTTCACATATACAAAGGAAAATGTGATATTTTTATGTATGCATACCAGCAATGCTATTTATCTAGGGTTTGCTTCTTAGAATTTAATTGCAAACTGGAAATTAAAAAAAGCGGGCAATTATTAATTTAAATTTTTACAATGTTCTCTAAAGAAGATCTCTTCACTTTTTATTTGAGGATTTAGCCACTACGATTTCTGATATTTCGTATATAGAATAACTAGGAAAACTGTTAGCTGAGTTAGAGAAAATAACGATGAAACTTAAAAACCATATTTCCTCTTCAATTTTCTCAAATTCTTATTGGCTTATACAAGAATTTAAACTTAATGACAATTCCATAAAATATGCTTTATTTATACACTCATAAGAATACATTAATTTTCATCTGGTCTACAAAGGCTTAAGATTTATATAGTATTACAATTCAAATTTCAGCAAATTGTGTAGACACGGATACACAGACAGGGAATGCATACATATGTGGTCATTTTTAGCATACTCTGTACAAAATATTTACTTCTTACCCACTCTTTTAACTTTTTCTCTATTTCTGCTATCTCTTGGAAACTTTTAAGAAAGTTTACTTGGTCATGCAAAAAATTACTATCAGCTAAACAAAACAAACCTATAGTAAACAGAATTCATTCATCCAATTCTTATCCTTCTATTATCCATTAAAAGCAATGAGTCCGTAGTTTTTACAATTACAAAGCCTCGTTTTCACATGATGCCTCACCTCCCCAACAATTGCAATAAAAAAATTATTCTCAAATGGTTGAATACATTTTTTATCTAAGTACCAAAGAAAAGTTCACGCAGACAAATGACTTTTATTGTATTTTAGCTGTCACTAGTAATGGATGCATCAAAAGGTTTTTTTGAGCTTTGTTAAGAAAAAGGTCTACATTCAACGAGGTAAATAGACACATTGTACTTTTACGCATTTGAGTTTTAGTTAAAAGTCTAATAAACAACACTGTTGTTCAAATGCATCCAGTTATTTTTAAGCTAAGCGTATGAAGAAACGCAATAAAAAGCATGCGGAGATTCTTCATTCGACAATTCCTTCAATTGATGATTTGCAACAACAAACAAACATTTAATATGAAGTTAGATTTAAGGTAGAAACTCTATTGTTGATTGTGCGTTATGAATGTAGGTTGATCAAATTAGTAGGTTGACCTCGAAATTTGAGTCTCCTTGTTCATCTGACAAATTAGTTTATTAGGACTTTCTACTCTATTTCGGACTTTAAATCAAAGCTAAAAGGACTTTTTAATTCAAAATCAAGTTTACTTGTTTACATTTTCAAGAGGTTTCTCTGTTCCGTTGTAAATAAAAGTGAAGTTTCTGGAGTTTACCTCATTTGCAAATTTGAGACGACATAAATCTAAAAAGCAAGTAATTTTAACCATTTCTGAGAACCAGATTTGGTTATAACAGGGCAAAATGGGAATGAACTTCCGAATATAAACTAAATTCTGTTTCGAAAAAGTAGTTGCAATGTTGGCCCATGACATGTTATTAATTCGAGGTAAAACATTGATTAAAAACAGTCAGAATCCATTTGAAAGGTACGGGATATTTGATAAAAATATTTGAAACAGTACTCCACCCACTTTCCATAATTATAATTGATCAATTTTGCTGAGACGATGCGGCAAAAAGTATTCCATCTCATTCTAAATTAACCAGACACACAAAAAGGCCTTTATTTTTCGTTTCAAAAATATTTCAAAGAGATAACATGTTTCTAAAATGTATATTTGGTTTTGTATTTTTATCAAAGAATAGTTGAAATAGTTGATATTTCAATGCAGCTAAACTTCTCAAAGTGTAGCGCAGTTAGCTTTAGGGACTATAGTTTTTTAATACGTAAGAACATTTCTTAGCTAAAAAATGAATAAAAATGTTGCAAAGACTCTCTGAAAAAATCAGCAATGCCAGTTCATTAACTACATAAAGAAAATAGCTTTGTCGTAAATTCGACAATTGAAAATGTTGAGGGACAAGTCGGACAAATATTGCTAGACGGACTGTCATAATAAAATATAAATATTTTTATCACCACCGATATAACTTTGTTTATTCGGAAAGTTTTCTCGAGATTTATTTCTTTGTCGGGTCAGTCGAGTGCATATTACATGAAACCGTGAAAAGAATCCAGTAGACAAGTAAGATGCAGAGAACTGGAATAAGAGTGATTAAATCAATAAAAGATCTACTCGCCATGTCACAAGTTTATACAAGCGTGAATGAGGCTTCTTCAAAGATTCTTTTCTTTTTGCTGTCCAAAAAAGTATCCCAACTGGAGATTCGTGGATGAATTGTATAACGTCATGCTTTCACCGTTTTTATTCCTTCCCTGAGAAAATATCTCATTTGTAGGAGAAATAAAGTTAATATTGCAAAACATAGCCAACTTTATCCAGTAAAACACGTGTAGTTAGTGTCAGTTTCATAGTTTTTTATGTGAAGCGCTATACAGTCCACATAGCCAATACCACCAATTCACACTGATTTACATTTTACTTTTGAGTAAGCTTGTTTTGAAAAGAATATGTATGTTGTAAGTGTAATTTTACTCGAACTTGACATCCAAATAAAAGTGCAAAAGTGTTCAGCTACACAATCTGGTGGCGAAAGAAGCCTTAATGGTTTTTATTGCACTTTATACCAATTCAACATACTTTACTTAATGAAGGCAATTACAATGAGATTCATTTGGCTACTTTTTTGTTTACTAAACTGTAAACTTGTACATGTAAGTTTTGAAGCATGTAGTAAGAAATATTTCACACATGCTATAAATCGTATGAAAATAAATCTAACAAAAAAACTTATGGCTCTGTAAACCATTTTTAAAACATGTTCGCTGGAGAATGTTAATCATGCTGTCATATTTGATCCCTTATTTGGAAATTTGAGCGCTAATTACTCTTACTCCAAAGTCTACACCATTGAATTCGTGTTGCTAATTAGTTTTGTTATTTCTGATGTACAATGACCTTTTTAGGTAGTAAGTTGATTGGCTCCTTGTACTTGTAGTTGGATTGGATTACGTTGTCAAGTAGGAATGACTGGCTGTCCTAAGTCCTGCAAATATGGTTTAACACAGTCTAAGCCTGATTGATATTCCTCAGAAAATTTTGTTTTGTTGTGTAAGGATTTTGCTCGTTTGTTGTGTGCACTTTTCTGGGAATGCTGATTAAGTAGCCAAACAATGGAACAACATCCAGACTTTTAATAATCGAATTCATCCTTTTACAGTAAAATGTGGTGTATATTTGGATTGAGTACTTTAGTGAAAGTTTTAATTTCATTAGACGTGAAAATTAGAACAAACACATGTTTGCAATCAATGTACATTAATACAAAGAGCAAACAGTGTAAGCATTAAGGCTCAGCAACACAGTGTGTTTCTAAAACAAAAGTTTCTGAAACAAAAATATACGAAACTCAAAAGTTTCAGATTCACACTGGACTGAAACTTAAGTTCATGATTTTTTGAAGGTTTCAGGAACTAAAGTTTCAGTATCGTTCACACGAACATGAAACTTGTGTTTTGTTTCGCTAAAATGTGTTGCGCAACTCGAGTTTAAGTTTCATCTAAAATATAAGGGAACTGTTTCATGAAACTTGAAGGCTGATTAGGTGTGAGGGTGAAACTTTTAATTTTTGAAATGTTTCATGTAGTTTCATCAGTTTGAGTTTACGAAACTTATGTTTCTGAAACTGCTCAGTGTGGCAGAGCCTTTAGAGTTTTTCCAATCGACATAAGAATACTAAAATAGACTGACATCGATTATTAAACATTTTTAGAGATTTTGTTTTGCAGAAATATTGGTTACTTTATCTCCTTGGATTTCAAGTTTTCTTTTTATTTTTGGAGATTTTTTCTTTTATTTAGACAGGTATTTCTAAAAAAATGATCGACAACGCGTACAAAGTAACTAATCTTTGAAAGCATTGGGGACATACCCCACCTTTTAAATTTCTGGCCGTGTCTCGTCGACTTCTTTTATACTTGTTGTAACGGACCTTTGCCTTTGGGGGCGGATCTCACAGCTACAGGCCTGGTGTGTGCCGAAATAATGTGTGTGGGAGAGACTTTTGTTTGAAGTTTTAGCTTATAAATTTAATTTATTAATGAGGTAACGTTAGCGAACTCTCATTTTAACACTAGTAATTAATAAAAAAGTGATTAAATATTTATTATTTATCTACAAAATTGGGAAAGACTGAAAGAGTTCCAATAATGTAGACACGAAGGCACGAAGGAAGTAATGTCCTATCCAGAGAGAGATGCGATTTTTCACCTCTCCTTTTAAAGTCTAAAATCCTTCTGCCTCATGAATGAATTTGGAGAAGATGTCTGGAGAATTGCTGTGAGGTGTTCTCAATGATGATGTGTGTATCCATTGAGGACATAGCGAGGGGCTAGTGTTTTGTTTTCCAAACTGAGATTATGTTAAAAGAGTCTCTTAGTTTTTAAGAAAAGAGTTTTTTAAGTAAACATGGCGAAGGCTGTACAAAAGTATTGTATAAGGTGTGTCAAAATAATGAACAATCACAACAAATTTTTCAAAGATTTCGTAATATCTGCTATATAGCACAAGCTATTGACCACGCATCATGGTGTGTGGAACACTTATTTAGTTGGCTATATCTAACATTGATATTGGACGTGTCAGTCAGACGTATTTTTGAGCTGTCATTGAGAATAACTTCCACCACCAAGTGTATTTTTTTCAAAAAAGTTGATGCATAATAATCCTTATACATTACTCTTTCAAATGTAAAAAGAATTAACTGCATTGATGAACTACGAAAAAAGTAATGAAAGTTTGAAGTTTTGTAATTGAATTTCCAAAATTACAAGAAAATAAGCAGGGAAATTCAATAACATTTTTAATAACATTTTTGAAAAAATACACTTGGTGGTGGAAGTTATTCTCAATGACAGCTCAAAATACGTTTTGATTCTATAATATCTTTACAGTGGAATTTGGGCATTGGTCTAAACAAATGACTGTAGTTCCCACTGTAGTCGACTGACACGTCCAATATCAATGTTAGATATAACAAACTAAATAAGTGTTCCACACACCATGATGCGTGGTCAATAGCTTGTGCTATATAGCAGATATTACGAAATCTTTGAAAAATTTGTTGTGATTGTTTATTATTTTGACACACCATATAGCATGACAAAAGGGAAATATTTGTTGATCTCTCTCTGATTATTTAAATGATTGTTCATTTCTAGTATTTGCTTGTTGTTCAAAGAAAAAACTATTCTGGAAAATTAAAAATTGCAACATACTACCACAATCTGTAGTAATAGTTTCTAGACTTGTAATAGATTAAAAGTTTTTTCGGAAAGCACTAAAAACTACAAGTAGTATGGGATGCACTGAGCCCAACTCTGACCTGACACAACTTCTTGCTTTTAATTACAATTATGCATCATAAATTAAAAAGCTATTATTACTTTTTAAGTTGCAGTCTTTTTATTTATCTGATGCCGTCTTCTCATTGTTCTGTAACGAATGTTTTTTCTTATTACTTAACAATAACAAAAACAGATGACAACCTGTCTTTTTGTATTTATAAAAAAAGGGACTAAACCCGGTCAGAATTCGTACTTAGTAGCCTTTCAAAAGTCAGAACGTCTACAAAATTGTTTTTTAAGTAACCATTGCAAAAAGACGACAATAACATGAATTTTTAACGAACTAAGTAATTACTTAATTAGTAATGTAGCACTAGGATCAAGTGGCAAAATAATCAAAAAAAAAAAAATTAGTCGTTAGTAATGCTTTCAAAAGTAAGAACGTATACAAAATTGGATATTAACCATCAAAAAACTAAATCTTAAATTCCCACCACTAGTTAAACCAAACAATTAGCAAATGCTCACAAAAATACAAACTTGTACAATATTTTTACAGAGTGACCCATTCTACTGACAATTAGTGATAGTTTATTTTAACGTCAACAGAAAACACTGCATGTCGGTGACAGCAAGAACATCATACAAATATAGGGATTAACAAACATAGGTATAATAGCTGATTTGCAACCAACTGACGGTACTATGTGATTACATAGCCAAACAAGTCCGCATAGTCGAAATCACATTATAAAATCATTAAAACTAACCAAATCGCAACCGAATCATAAATTAATAAATAGTAGACAAATTCCTGGAAACAAATTAAATCAAAACCAATTACATCCATAAATATTTTCTTAAAATTTAACCAACATCAATTGAATACATTAGAAAAACAAAGGTACCATACAAAAATAACATTAGTTCCACAAAAACATTCAGTAAACAGTCACTTGATAAAAAATTACTAAGCCGGTACAAAGCTTTAAAAAGTAAAACAAGCGTCTTTAAATTAATAACAAACTTTTTTGACTTGGGTTTTATACATTCCATTTGTGGCGTAAAACTAGGAACACAGCCTGGGCACGACCACGTTTTACATACCTTAGCTTTATAGTACGAAGTATCAGTAAGTTCTTAAACACACTTGCAACGATGAAAGTATTTAAAGCAATATACACAACGTAGAAAACCTTCCAAATCTCCTTCTGATTTCTGGTCATCAGTAATCTTAAATATAAACGTAAAATCCTGGTTGTTATATTTCATCACATCCTCATCAGGGTATGCTAGTCGTCCGCACAAAGCACAGTCAGGTCCATTGAAGCATTCTTCAACATCATCAGATAGGCCTTCCAGAAAATAACAGTAGTCATCATCGTCAAAATTATGGTACCCTCTGAAAATTGGGTCGTTCTCTAATAGTTCCGTGAGGATGACATTGTCTGAATTTGCTGTAAAGATTAGTTCCCCGAACTAGTACGCATCCTTTCTGGTAGGGGAATCGGCAGCATATCCATCCATTATGTATACAAATAGTATTCCACACAAAAATATGTGCTCGATTAATATAAGGTTCAATTAAGAAAAATATTATGGATCCAGCTTACAATTTTTGGGAGTGCGATGTCATAGTCAAAACTGATATGCCAGCAGTATGACCCTCTAGTGCCAATGGGTTGAAAGGTAAGTCTGGTCTGGTGTGGATGAACCTCCGATAATTCATTCAAATGATATGTAATGCAAATGAATTAACAAAAACTCAACGAGAAGGAGAGACAAATATAATGTAGGAAAGGAATCACTGATCACAAATCACTATTTCAAAAACTACTAATCAAAACTTCAAATATCAAAATTCACAAGAATCAGCAAATTTTTCTTATCAAAATGATGTAATTTTTATGTCAAAGCAGTTAAAATTACACTATCAAACAATATAAAACAAAATATTCAATGAAAAAAACAGTGAAATGAAAAACACGCCCTTCCTTGTCTCTCCTCTATCTGGTGCCCGAAAGAGTAATGAGCAATTCTTGTTCAATTCTGAATGTTTACAAATTATGAAGAAACGATACAGTACACAATTTTATATTAATTTTTTTGGTATTTTTTTCGTTCGGGCAGAATTTTTACGGAGATTATATCGCTCCAAGCAAAGAAAAAACAATTTTTAAACAATACTATAACAAACATCATTCAGACGACCTACGGTTGAATTAGATGCCACTGTATTACAACTAATTAACTCAACAGTAAAATCATAAGAATAGTTGGTTTATGAGTTTTCAATGTATATTTTATTAACCTAACTTGTTGTTGTTGTCCCTCTTCCCCCTCTAGGTTAATTTGAAGTTGCTGCTCCTGGTCGTTCTCTTCTTTTTCATCCGGAATTCTGTTTATTATAGCAATTTGATTATCATAAACAGCCTGAACATCACCTTCTCTATCCACAGGTGCATGGCTGTCGTAATAATATTTTTGATTGATTATTTGCTATCAGTGTATACTTTGTTTATCTTTACAATATCCTGTTTCTTATTAATAATGTTTTCTAATTTGCTTATTTTGTTCTCGTTTAAGGACTTGTTTACATTTTGTAGCAAATCAACATCAAAATTGCAATTAATTACACATTCAATAACACATGTTAACTGTTCCTCGTTGATAATACTTAAAAGTTTTCGAAAATCTTTTTGTAGAAGAGCGTACAAGATTCCAAAGATATTCTTGGTTTAGAAAAACCTTATTCATTGATTTTCGAAACTTAAATTTCAAAATCATTGGCTCTGGTGAACATTGAATTTTTTAATCTGTATTTATCATTGGATAATACATTCAATTAAGAAACCGAATGGCGTGTTAGTTGCCCAGTTGTAACTTTCTTGCTGGCATCAGCAAGACTGGACTGGACAGGCTTGGCAAAATTGTTTCTTAGAATGTATTTTAGTTGACCTATCTTTAATATATTTTCCAATGAGAAGATAAGTAGCATTGTTAAAAGTTTGGCTAAAAAGTTTTTTATAAAATATGATTTGAGCTAAAAAGTTACGTTTAATTTCTCGTGATGCACTCTTCTTACAAAAAGGTCAGTCACAAATGTTTTTAAATCCCTTAATTTTTCAACCTCGCATAATATATTGTCAATAATCAAACTCGATTTGGGTATAAGATGATCAAAAGCACCCTGAATTGAATCTATGAATACAACTTCGTACTTTTCTCGTTAACAACTTAAAACAGAAAAACGTAGTATTTATAAAATTGGCTTATCAATAACAATAAATGTGTAGAAGGAAAGCAAGAATGTGTATGTGTGCGTATGTGTCTTTGAAATGATACTTTTTCTCAGTAACATCCAATAAAGCGAATCCCCTAATTCATCAAACCGTATATTCAACCGTACCAATACGATACGTTATAGGTACGTTATACAATAACCGTACGAAATTGTCCATTTCATGCAAGGATTTAAAAGATTTCTTTATGACCCATTCAACATGTCTGCATCTATTTCATATGAGATACCTTTTTTATGTATCTTTTCTATAGCTTTTTTCCCATATGCCAGAGTGCTTGTGGGACCAACTGTATATTTTTTAACTTGAGTTGCTTAAAGTTTTTTAAGTGAGTGTGAAAATAGTTGCGATTTCCAAAATATTTTATGAAAAAGGGGAAGAAAAAGTTAACTTAACGCACAGCTTATCTTACCCACTAGATAAAACACCATACTGCATGGTTTTGGATTCGGTGTTGTGTGTTAAGTGTTATTTGGTAAGTGTTTGTGTTAGTGTGATAAATATTCACATTTTTTAGTTTAAATTTAAGTTTATTAATTGCATTTGTATTTTATTTGATTCAGATAGAGGCGATTACAGATGCGCAAAACAGTAAGCTCAATGGTCGGTAAAGATGTGGAGGACATTACGCAACAAACGCCAAGTAAAAAAGATCTTATGACAAGACTTGAAAAATGGAGAGTACGTGATGGGAAACCAGTAGCTGCAACATCACTGGAGGAGACAATTGAAGGAGACTGAACAAGCCAACAACAACATGGTTGAGTTGAATCGTATTGTTGAGCAAAAGCTTTCCACGCACTCAACTTTCTCTGCTTCTTCAAAAAAAACACTATTTTTATGTTTCTCCTTTGTTTCAGCTTTTTATAGGCCCACCTGGATATATTTTGTTTATTTAGTAAAATCAAGTAGAAATGAATGCACGCAATATTTGCTCCGGATGATATTTTGCTTATTTGCCTTTTCTGGTTACTTTCATCTTCGAAAAAGATTCAGAAGCCTTGAAAGCATAAAGTTGCTTCTTTTTACATTTTGTGCCAAGAACAAGTTTTATTATCTCAGTACGGAAGTAATTAGAAAGTCCTGTTGTCCATGAACGCTTTCATTTGGATGATATTAAGTCCGCAGCAAATGTGTATAGTTTTTCAGGTACCACAGGTTGTCTGCTTAAGTTTAGACATTTATGACAGCTCAAAAAGAAGACACTTTTGTGGAGGTGCTCGTAACTCCAAATTTCTGAAGCCATAAGCGCTTTAATATTAACGTTAAGGGAAAAACGTTTCGACAAATGTGAGACGAATGCTTTTAAGATGATGAATTTTTGTATCTTTGCAAAAAATCGTAATATGCCTATGGTTTTATTGACTGTGGGTGACTAACTTGCGTAAGTAATTTAGAATGTCGATTTTCAATCTTTGAAATTAAATACTTTTTTACTTCACCGGACAACTGAATACTTCGAACCTGCGGAGTAAACGGCAGCAAAGTAGAGTAAAGAAAGTAAAATAGCAATTGTTCTGAACCTGTATCTGAACCGTATAATTGTTTTATATTTGTAACTTTGTATCTAAATCTTTTATTTCACTATCCTTTTACTGCGAAGATACAAGTGAATTCTTTCAAAGTAAACTCCTCAGACTTTTTTCGTTCTGGGTAGATCCTGTCAACACGGAAAACGAATTAAGGAAAGTGACTTGTGGGAGTTTATCAAGATGTTTCGCTAATTTCAAAAATATTAGCTATCGGTTCATGACATCATGTGGAGTGGAGACCTTTTAGAATGGACTCTGAATGAGGAAGTCCAAACCCATAAATAAACATTGTGGTTGGATAATAATCATAAGAGAAGAGTCATAAGTTATATATTGATATGTAGAAAAATATGTCAGCCATCCAAATGCTTAGTCACTTTAAATTATAAATTGATTTAAATTATAAATTGATTTAAATTATAAATTGATTTAAATTATAAATTGATTTAAATTATAAATTGATTGAAATTATTAAATTATAATAAGATTATTTCTATTTCCCGCGAAAATAACTAACATAAGTTAATGGGGAAATGTATCTTAGAAATGTTTATCGAAAATGAAGAAAGCAAACTATCCTCGTAATGAGTCCACTTTCCACACCGATGGAATGATGCAAACCCTTGTGCGAAAGTTAGAGACAGATGACAACTTTTTTCAGTTTCATGAAAAATGGACTGGATAAAATGTAGTCAATAGAATTTTGAAACGTACTAAGATAACAAAATTTATTCAATGCTTTTTTAAAGTTTACACATGTTGTATTAACATTCATGAAAAAACTGTTTTGAATGAATGGCTGGTAATAATTTACTTCGGACTTCGTTTCAAATATCCAAAGACAAAAAAATCAGAAAAACTTGATGTATTTTGAAGAAGGGACTGGGTACAAATACATATATATTTATTTTTGGGCTAAGTGTAAGATTGAATAATGCACCATAAAATAATGTATGCCACATTCACAATCCACTGGCTAAAAATATCTAAAAGAAAAAGTGAATCTTATCCTAAAACAAATGTAAATTTTTTATACCAAACTGTTTGTCATTGTCGATCTGATTTCTATACTGCTTTATTTTTTACTGTTGAGTTATTTGGTTTCTATCAGTTATATAATAATTTCAGAAAAAATAATGTGAATTCGCATTATACCTTCCATAAATTATTTGTGTGGGCAGTTATAGATTGCTCGAAATCCAAATCAAGTATATTTTCAGATATTTTCACTTTGGGAAGTATCATTTTTTCGGTATCATATTTATTTCTGTAGATGTACTACAGAAGTGAAAAAGATTTACTTTTTGTGATTTACTCAAAATCACTTTCTTGCAGGGTTGCAACAGGGTTAACCGAATATGAAGACATGAACATCCAAGTTTACTGCTAATCTTACTTTTCTCTCTGTGTCCCAATGGATTGCCTTAAACTAAGAAAACACAATACAAATGCAGTTTTGATTTATGTCCCAATACCCCGATCACACTGAATATAAGAAGCAAAGTTTTGATGGTCATATTTTTTCGTCGTGGCAACATAACTTTGAAGACTTTGAGACTACCGAACTGACATTGACAATGGGGAAAAGTGCAGCGTATCGATTTCTCTTGTCATTCATTTTGGTATATTCCTCTTCGAATGTACTCAGAATCCAACAAGTATAATGCTTCACATGCATAATTTCCTGTTGTTTATAATAAATGAGTAACAAAAATAAAAAAAATGTATTAGTCAAAATTATGGAAAACTTAGCTATTAAGAATTCAATGATTTGTACCAAACAGTCTATAAAATTGATTGAATCTGTTCAGGTAAAGATTAAACTAGATATAAAATATAGTATGGCCAGTGTCCAGATTCACACAGTTAATACTTGCAACATTCACGAATCAGTTAGAATCGATTAGTCTTGCCTCATTTTGAAGTCATTCTGCGAAAGATAATATATTTTGTGTTTATAAGTATCAAAAACTCTGGCATCTTTTTGTGTATGCTTCAACGTAAATATAACTATTTCGCGATGTGCAGGTAAGCGTACCTGGCCTTCAAAAGGATCGATAGTTCCCATTTTTTGACAATCAATAATAACTTGCAGCATTTCGAATCGCTTGAGTTACTGAATTGAAAGTAATTGTTTGTAAATTTACAGTCGTCCATGTTTCTATCATTCTGCATCTCAAGAAGGCGCAAGTGCATTCAATCTAAATGGTAAAACACTTCTAGTTTCGTAATATGAAGCAAACTGATTTGATAAAATCCATTTCCATTAAATCCCAGTAACCACATTAGTTTCTCTCCATAAAATAACTTTCGTAACAAATTAAGGTTTCCGTATTCAATTTAATAATCCCTGACACTATGTTTCCTCATAGCTTACTGTATTAAGAAATATACTATATTCGTAATATAGTAAGCTATGGTTAACTTCCCTTCGCTGATAGCATTTTAGTGGGTGGAATTATCAACTACTTTTTAACGAAAGAGTTATAAAAACTTTAAACAAGATCTGCGGTTTACATGAAACTGAAAACAAGAGTTTCCACTCCATGTATTGATATTTGTCGTACAGTAGCTCGTTCATCAGCCTTACAAAACTCAAGAAATAACAGTTCAATTTAGAATTGCAGAAAGTGTAGCCTTTATCGTAGACCAAGACGTATTTCCTCTAAATCTTACCAAGATAACATCCAACTGAAAATATAGTTTCTTTTTAAAACTGACAAATTGTAGACTTCAATAAATTGAAATGAATGAGGAGGAAAATAAATTATTGTTGAATGCACTTGCAAACAACAAATTTGAAATCTAAATCAGACTTCATATGAGTATTTCGCTTTTTTATGCGAATTGAATACTCTTGCTATAAATTCAAGACATATAACAAAATTTACAAAATAAATGTTACAAGGGCATTATGATGCTTTCTTCAGATACGGCTTAGAAATTGCATGAAATTAAGTGTTAAGTACGACGACGTAAAATAAATCATTCATACTTCGGAGTCATACTTCGTCTGGGTTTACTAGATTTAGCAATATTTGTAATACGAGTATGTTTACATAGCACAAGAGTGTAACAAAATTAAATAGAAAAAGTTTTATTTACTTAATTTTCTAAAACATATTCAAATTTTATATCCTTGACATTAGTTTATTGAACTAGTACACCAGTGCCCACCAATACACCAGTGCCCACCAATACACCAGTGCGTACATTTGCAGAGGCTTGTGTGTGTCAATAGACAGTCTGAATAACTCTTGCAAATTAAGAAGAATAAGAAATTGCGTAGTTTGTGATCGTTTATATGATTCAAATAACCATAAAAAACTTATTGGAGCTTTATTTTACAAATGATTTATGCGACGTCACGACGTACAATTTATTCTGGTATTAAAGAAGTCACAAACCGTGCGTGTACATTATTATGAATAATTTCAAAGTAAAATTGTTAACTGTAGTGACTTAAATTGTTTTCTGACTCGATATTGTGAAAGCTGAAATTCCTAAAAAATATACCAAACTGTTATTTTTATAATTATTTTGGCTTAACATTGACTAGAATATCATTTTCTATTTGTCCTTTTGATTTGAATCCAAATCTTCGAATAACTTGAAATGCTGTAGTGACTGTTTTTGAAGAATTGGACAAGGTTACCAAAATCTTCATGTATGGTGCTTTTATAAAGAAGGGCCTTTCTGCAATGAGGAAAACAAGGAGGGAAATGCACAGCCCAAAGCCAGGAATAAGCGAATTGTTACAGCTGTTTTACTTCTACTGGTTTCCGATGTAAAGTTTTGGTTATACAATGCCATTAATTGCTTAGAGCGAATATTAAGTTTTGAGACAAACGAATATTCAAGGAAGTTTTGCCACCACTCAAATAAGCCGGCCTCAAAAAGGTACCTTACTCGAAAAACCGAATTGGATGAGAAATGTCCCTTAAATTTGTACCCGTAAAATTTCTCAAATATTTTATCTTTTCCAAGAAAGACGGGTTTGCTCATTTGTTTCAATAAAGTATATATTTTTACGGCCACCGGCCCTCCAATTATTATTGCAGAATTGTTGCACTTGTTCATATGAAAATTCAAAATGGTTGAAATGCTTTCCATGAATCCTTGCCCATAGTCGGGAAACATTGCCGAGTTGTTAATGTAGTTCCACATTTGCGGTGAGATTTCATCTTTTAATAAATTTAAACTCCATTCAGAACTTTGGTAGGGACGCAACTGGTTCATTAACTCGTACCAAAACTCGGAAACAAGCGGAAGTGCTTCGTGGTGGTCCACAGAGCCGTGCAAACTATGTAGCTTTTTAAGCTCCTTAAAATCATAACTTTTCGCATCCATACCAATCTCTAAATTATTTCTTTGTGAATAAATGTTAAATTTATACGCTTCAAGCATTTTGAATTCGTCAAATCGGATCAAAGGAGGATCTGCTGTAAGTCGGGTAACATTGTCTCCTTTGTAAAGGTTGCTAAGATATGACCAGGTAATTGGGACAAAGAAAATACAAAAGTAGTACGAACATTTTGTTTTTGTGCCACTTAGGCTAAAAATACGGATAGACTGATCGCTAAGTGACAAGAACATTTCAAATGTTGAATTTAGTAAACTGGAATTTATTGTAAACTTGTGCAAATTTGTTGATAAATTTACAATCCAACAAACAAGAAAGCAAGTGGTGAGAATAAGTGACCACGTCGCAATATCAAAAGGAGAAATTAATTCTGCTAGCTGATTAGTCCAATGTAATTGTTCCTTATGACAACTTACAAATTGATAGTTACTGACGAGGGTTACTAAACGGCTGTCTTGCAAAAATTTAGGGGACTTCCAATTGGACCGCATTATCCATGGACGAAATATTGGATGCGAGTTAATTCCTTTTGTTGGGTGACAAGCGTCAACAATTACGTTTTCACATTTGCCCCAATATTTGTCAAAATAAATATAAAATGTAATATTTGTTAACTTGGGAAATAGCAATGATATTAAATGTTCATCGGCCGAATGATATAGTGAATTCATATCTGATCCAATTGAGTACGGTTTGATAAATTTTAGAACATTTTGTCGACTGCGTGAGTTTATAAAGTTGGAACTTAGTAGTACTCGAATTGAATGTGGATCAGAATTTAGTTGATGAATTTTTTGTAGAATAATTTCGAGTTCGTTTCTAGAATTTGGAATCATATTTGTGCTTGAAGAAATGGTTTTGAATGAATTACAAGGGTCGCAGTAAGGACACAGTATTTTTAGAGAGGTAGATGGATATTCCCAGATAAGTACACTAACTGATAATCTGAATAACTGGTAATATAATAAGTATACACCTGCAATCCATTTTTCAATATTGTTTTCATTGTGACAGATTGAATCTTGAGTTGAGTTTGAGTCACAGATGAGCAGTGATGTTGTCGGAATTGTGTCCAAATAGTCTAGTTTCCACTTTTGAGTTTCATATGCAGCAGGATAGTAAATGTTGTGGGGATTTATAAGAACACTTGACCAGTACCAACCTCTTTGATACATTTGCGGAGAATCTTGTTCAGTTGGTGGATCAAGATAAACGTTCGCCTCACAAAGTTGGTTTTTACTTTTGAGTTGAAACAATTCAGAAAGAGTTTGTGCAAGATAATTGATTCCTGTTTGATCTGGGGGAAGATTTGATTTGTAGATCATTCGATTTTGACAATTTGATGAGTTTTGAGATTTGAGTATCGGATACACAGAGCCAAGTTCAAACGGAAACAAAGGAAGAATAGAACAGTGGGTTAAGTATCGCAGAAGGATAACAGGTTCCTTCAAAACTTGAAAATCAATATTTGCTCCTCTGAAATTGATGACACGTATGGTGCAGCCTTTGAATGCATTAAGGATGCTCATTTCCTTAAATGTGTCCTTCATTATCGCATGTGTAAAATAACTTCCAAAACTTCCCACCAATAAAATATATGTGGGAAATATTAGGGTAACGATGAATAACGTGCACATTTTAGGTACAAGAATTATTTGCTATAACTTGAAATTAAAACAAAATAGATTTTTGTCTCAAGTTTCTTCAGACAGGATAAAAAAATTAGACGCAATTTCAACTTACAATTTACAAAAAACAATTTATGCTATGGTTATTTTCCTGGAGATCAAGATAGACAGTTGGGCACAAAACGGGTAATTTTAGCGATTGGCTAAATATTTGTTTTCTGAATCTAGTCATTTGTTTCTCCTTACTGTGTAAATTTGGCTACGTGTATAGCCCACATTTTAAAATATTGTTTTAGGGTTTTATATACGCTGCGGATTTAGTAGTTTGGTTGGAGGGAACACTACTACGGACAGGACGTCTGTATTGATTTATACATTCTAATTGGACTTTAGCAATTAATTTCTAGCAAAAAAATTGGTAAAGAAACAAGATTACTAGATGAGCTGCCGACAAAATTGCATCGATCGGTTGAATCGATTAAGACACACGAACTAAAGACGCCAATAGTTTTAATGAGGTTTTACTTTTAATTAGGACAATGATTATATTGGATCGCTATTTATTATGTTTTTGTAAGCATCTTGGAAATATTACGAAAGCAAAGTTTGTACTATCCCAATTATGTTGTTTCCAATTGTTTTCTGCAAAAGAACATGAACTTATACAATTTTCAAGAAACCAACCATGAAGGTTCAGTGTAGGAGAACAATGGCAATCAAAACAAAATAAAAGCCCACAGATATTTCGCAATTAATGTCTAAAAAAATGTACTATAACTTATGTTTTGGCTTCTAATAATGAAGATCAGTAGTGGAATTTTTTTAAACTGATTGGTCTGAATTATTTTTTGGAAAGCTGGTGCTGACGAGATGAATCGAAGTAATGATGACCCTCAAATTTTTCAGAATCTTGTATTGGCGTATTAGGTATTAAGCAAGTAAAATTTCAATTATTTTTCTAAAAACCAAAAAACGGTATTTTCACTTACATTTAACTGTTAGCAAAACCTAATAATGTTTTTTGATGTGTGTTATTCATTTTATGATCAAAGAGATTGATTTTTATTTATAGCTCAAATTTTGGTAGACTTGCCGTCTGCTTTTTCAAGAGTAACAAAGAATAAGAGAAAAATACACTAAATTTTAGGTTTAGTAAAAATTATTAGGAGGATAACAAATTATAAATTATTTTTATTCTACGATGTCTATAGCTGGGGGTAACCAGGAGCTAGTGTCATATCCAGCGTTTCGGTTAATGTTGTTGGGGATTTTTTGCTTCAATATATATGGCTTCAAGAAAACTGCATGTCGTTTCTCGTAATGATCTTTTATATGTTGATTTATCTAAATCTTTCTATTTAGTTGAGCTTTTTCGAAGACCCGACTACTTGAATAACTTACTTGGTTGGTTTATAACAATGTTTTACGTACGTGGCTTGTTTTTTTGTCTCTGGCTACCCTATATGTAAGTCTCATTTGATTCATTTTCCAATTAAAATTGCGGAGCTTTTAATTATTTCAAAAAAATAATTTGTATTTATGAAACCAAATTACATAAGCAGGTAGAAAGACTTAACTAAATGGAGCAGTAACAAAAGAGGAAAAGTATAGCCGTACGTAATAGAGAGCTTAGATCGTGTTCCATAAATTGCTTCTGTGGTTGGCTTCATTACTCAGGTACTCCTATTTAGTATCTAGAGAAAGATATAGCTTCACAACTGACACGTAATATAATATCTCAACCCTGAGATCGCAACAAAATATCATTAATAGCTGCTTGTCTTCATAATTTGATCTAGATAACAGAAAAAAAACATTTAAAAACTGGGAAAAGCAATTATTATTTGACAATCAGATCTAGCTTTTAAACTATACTTATAGCGTAAGCATATTAGATCATACAAGTATCACACGTAGAAAATAAATCCTTTATGTTAACCATCAATTGACCTAATGTTCAATTGTGATTAATGCATAACCGATTTGAGTGAGATAGGATTTTGTAAGGAATCCATTTATACAACAAACTGTTGGTACAAGGTACAACTTCCATTTATATATCTTATTTCTTTTTCGGTTTAATCTTTAAACTTAGTATGGCAATATATGGGGTTGGAACAATCAAAGTTCAACCCTTTTCTTTCTCCAACAAACTCACAAATTATCCACTTTGAATAGCAAAACCTCCTGGTGTACTTGTGGGCACTGGAAGGCAAAGTAAAATAAATATGGTGGTCGCTCCCACTTTTTATGTATTTTAATCTTAATAAGTTTACATTTTGATGGATTTCATTTTATTATCCTTAAAATTTTTAAAAAATCCCTTTGTTTTAAGACCATGGGATTTAATACTAACTGAAGTCAAGAAAAAACATCGATGAGAGCTTTTATGTAATCTTGAAAAGCTTAAGGTACGCATAAATTTCCTTTTTTAACCATTGATGATTCCGATGCTTACATACTGTAAAATGATTTTTGGTTGATTTTTGTACGCGCGTCTTTATAACCGTTTTATTCAAATACAGGTTATATTTAATCAAAACTGGAAAAAATCTTGTAAAAAATAATCAAGATCTAATATCAACCCTGCGAACATCTGATTTATTGCAAAGAATGGCGAATTCGTTAGATTATACTCTAGCTATAAATCCAAGTCATCAATTTACAAAATAAATGGTACAAGGGCATTTTGATGCTTTTTTCAGATACAGCTTGGCAATTTCATGAAAGTAAGTGTGAAGTACGACGTAAAATAAATCATTCATTCTTCGGAGCCATACTTAGTCTGGGTTTACTAGATTTAGCAATGTTTGGAATTCGTGTATGTTTACATAACCCAAAAATGTAACAAAATTAAATAGAAAAAGTTTTATTCACTTAATTTTCTAAAACATAATCAATTTTTTATATCCTCGAAATTAGTTTATTGAATATTTATTTTTTAAACTCTAATTCGAACACTTATTTTGGGCATAGTTTTAGATTGGGTTTACTAAGATCGCTTGAATTCAATTTTCTGCGTATTTGAATTCTTCTCTCTTTCATAGGATTTAGAATTGGATATTCAATTCATCCAATCATTTTGTATGAGTTTCAAACCTAGTAGCGTCCTTTTTTATGAAAAATTAATACTATTTTACATTCAGTAACCTTGAGGAAAATCTAATATTATAAACCACGAAGCTGAAATCTCCCTTCAGTTCTGCAAAGGCCATAGGTAGCCGTAAGTCTTTCGTTTCATTTACTACATTTCATGCATATACTTGTTACTTTTCCCAAGATTTTCTTTGCTTAAATGATAACATGTTTACGAAATGGGTATTTTGGAACAAGCTTTAAGCTTTCTCCACAGCTATTATTTCGCCGAGCATTATCATACTTATCATATCATATCATATTTATCATACATTCAAGCTGAGCTGAGCTGCTGCTACTTTGTTTTTGCTCCTGCAAAATATATTTCAAATTAATTTAAAAGTAGTTAAAACATATTTTTAAAGTGTTCTAAAGTTGCCTAAATTAGTGGTGAATACAATGGTATCCTTGGTTGCTGAACTTAGTGTACTGATTAATCATCATCAGTGATTTTTCAATTGCTGCATTCAGGATCAAAACCATGATGCTTATTGTGACCATACCAACCAGGTCTCATCGCTGGCCGCTTTTACTATGGGGACATCTGAGACAAGCTCAACAAATGAAATGCAGCTTATTGGGCATGGCTGGATAAAAACTATTATGCCCTATCTGACGTAAGCTAGTTGACTAATGATTGACTGAAGAATGATCTTGATTGCATCAAATTCTAATATCAACAATTCTCAAACATGGACAATCAACCTAAATAATTATTTTGTCAC
>JAQIWN010001337.1:0-21364 GCA_034699025.1 Entomobrya cf. arborea Gr-Col-00668
TTCTTCCCAATTCTAAGGGACACTTGTTTACATGCGGCTCCCCTAAAATGTACCTTTTAAACTCATCCCTTCTCTGCGCATCCCAATTCACAAAATTATCTGAGACTTGAGTCACCCTTAAACCTTGAAGTCTATTGGGTGCATTAACAATATATTCTAAATCTTCCGGCGACCTATCAAAATTAAAAAAAAATACAACTTAATATCCAAAAATTACCTCTCGAAAAGATCGTACCGCAATTTTTAATCTTAATTTTAATTTGTTTACCAAGTGATATTCCCAATCCCCAAAAATCTCTGTCGTGCCCTACTGTCATCATCTTCAATTTGGCTAGTACACTGCATAAAATCGTCAACCTTTCCATAATAATAAAACCACGCAGCACACATTTCCTGCCTAGTTGAAAAACCTCCCACAGTCGTACTTCCATTCATTTTAGTATTATCATAGGTACATTTCACCACTAGCATATCTCCAGGTAACACATGAACCTCTCCATTTAAATTCATAATCTGTTGATAATTAGGGGCATAATTATCATCATTTTGAATCCAAGGCAATTCCATATTTCCCCTAAATTGCTGAAACCTCATTAGTTTTCCAGTATTATGGCTATGCATAAGCAGGCCAAAAATATGAATTCCTTTGCCCTCAGGTAATATTTTCCGTGAACATTCAGATCCACATAAGCCATAAACTGGATGTTCTACCGTCATGGGTGGCACAAGAAGAGATGGGGTTAAACCCGGACTTTGATGTCGAACAACCATAAGACCTGCTTCATTGGCTCTCAAATCTGAAGTGTAATACAAGTTAATAGAAGCTTCTACCAAAATACCCGAAGCTTTACTGGGATTATCGTAATGAACTTGTGCCATATAATATTCATCTAGATTAGAACCGAATGGTAGGGCAACGTGAGGTGGATAAAAAAATGGACGACCCCCAACACCCCAGGGTAGATAGAATTCGGTGCAATGTTCAGTAGGCATTGGGCCAATTGGTTCCTTAGCTTTAGTACAAAGTTGCCCGGGATGGCCAACGTAACGACCGAATAGTTGATTTGGGGATTTTTGGGAATTTGAAGGGACTCGGCATCTGGTAATTATGAGATGGTGAACGTGTTCACGACTTTGGTCGTTGGGGAAAACAATTTCCCAGCCGACTTGATGGTGTTTATGGGGAAGGGATGGAGATTTAAGGATGGTGCACCAGTAGGTAGTATCTGCAGTGGGCATAACTATTCGAGTGGGAATTTTCCAGATTTTTAGGTGTTTGTAAGGTGAGGTATCTATGTGGTCGTGGGAAAGGCTGGAGCCAACGTGTTTATCTTGTACAATGGGTGGGGAGTAATCTGGTTGGAGTAGATGGACTTGGTAGGCACCTTGATTGGAATGGTGGAATTGATATGCCTCGGGGCTATCGGTTTCGCTAAATGACCAAATTAGAGAAATTGTTTCTTCGGTGATTGGATAGTCTTGGGGATCGCAAGTATCAAATAGTCGGGAAAATTGGAGGATTGTGTGATGAGTGGTTTCGTAAGCTGAGTGAAGAATCCAATCTTGACTGGAATCTACTTGGGGCGCTTGGTTACCCAACCCATGGAAATCCTATAAAAATAATTTATTGGAAAATGAGGATTTTTGTTTATGGGGTTATTTGAGATTTTTTGAAGCTACGTACCTTAAAGTAATATTTGCCGTTGGAAAATACACCACCTACTATTAAATCTGCATCGGCCATAGACCCTTTTGAACTTAGGCCGAATTCTATAGCCCCGTGGGTTTCAGCTGTGACGGTGAAGGTTATCTGTTTTGTAGACCAATCGACGATCCAGTCAAGTTGGTATTTTCCTTGGGTGTCTAATATTTCTTTGCGGTGGTAAGGATTATTATCTACCATGTAGGTACTTACATTTTGAAAATGTAAGAAAATCATTTGTAGAAACGAAATAAAGTAAGAATACTTTAGCGTCGGTAACATTTTGTTTTAGAATTGACAATTTTAATAATGACCTAGTTCTTGATTACTGAATTCTTAAAGAAAATATTGATCTTTTAGTTCTAGTTTGTTAGCGTGTGGGTATACCGACGACAATTTGGGATCGTTCGTTTCGAAAGTTTTCCAGAAACGTAACATGAGGGAGTTTATTAAAATTGATTTGGAACAAGAGGAAAAAACTAGAGTTTCCAGGTGTAGTGGTCTTACTGGGACTACAATTTCTAGATGTAGTCTAGATATTTATATTGTGTCTTTATTACTAAGCTGAAAGCTGGAAATTGTTTCTTTCCCTGTTTGTCTGTCTGTCTGTCTGTCCGTAGGGACGATTATTAAAAAAACGAGCTGACTGATTTTTTCTAAAATTTAGCGTATGGGTTATTGAGGTCAACTATAATCAACCCAATCATTAAACCCTATTTATCACGATGTCGAGTCCCAATGTCTGGTGTGAAAGTCAAAAAAATCAATTAAGCATTTGAATAGCGCAATTGGAAGGTCTTATCAAGCAGGTCATGAATTATATGTAACCTCAGGTCACTGTAACCAGTAACCACAATGAGTCAGGAATCGAGGTCAAGTGTTGCCGCAATATCAAACTCAAGTCACGACACATATCATTTAGAGAAAATATTTCATTGTCAAGTATACAGATATTCACTACCGTTGTAATAAGAAAAATCATTTCAGCTTCGTAATTGTGTTCGCTATTACATCGGTTTTATTTGCTTTAAGTTATGATTTAGGCTCAAGGTAAAATATTTTAGAAATTTGCTAAACTTGCATTAGTATTTGTCGTTATGACTTTCTCCTTGTCTACTATTTATGGATAATAAATTACAATACTGTTCAAAGGAAAAAAATATTTAATTTTCAAGTGTAAACAAGGAAAACAATGAATTAATGATGACCATGCAATTTTTGCAAACTACAGTATAAAGTTTCAACTAGTTATTATATTTTGAGCTTGAACTTAAATTCTGATTAGTCAGGACAAGTCACTCCTTCTTGGACGCTTATTTTATGCAAATATTCCTTATACTGGTGTGATGCTGATTTTGTAAAATGTTCGAATATTTAGAACATGAGACGGTGATGCATTAAAAATATTTAATCAAGTGACGTTGGTACAATGTCGCTTTGACAAAGCAATGAAGCAGATGATTGAGAAAGTTTACGAAAGAAACAAGATGAGCAGATGGCCAGAATATTTTTTGTTTTCATTACGTATTAAAATTATGACTCACGCTGGGCTCGAATATTGCATGTTCCAAAACTAACGGCTACAGATAACATTATCACCAGGAAAACTTTAAACCAGGAACATTAATCATTTGTGACTAAGCTTACATTTGCATGGTCCAAGGTCAATATGAACGTATCAACGTAATAGATAACACTGTCCAAGCGTAGCATTACCAATGTCACTATTAAAACGGAGCTTTTTGGACTACATAAAAACTGAAACTTTCATTCTATTTGGTTTAGTGTAGAACAGAGCGTATATATTTAGCTATCCTTAAGAGCTCTTAAAAATTCATTTATAAATAAAAATATCCTTTAGTTACTATGTTTATCTGGCATAAAAATGTCTACATCACGTAGTATCGCCGGTCAAAAACGTAAAGACAGTGTTCGAAATAGCACTGGATCAGAACAGTACGAAATATCAAGTACCGGAATCAAAATAGAAACAGTTCGATGTTCAGGATGTAAACGAATCCCTGATAAAGAAATATTCAACTGTACAAACGGACACCTAATTTGTGACATCTGCAAACAAGGAAATGATATTTGTCCGCGAAAAGATTGTACTGAATTCCTTGTCAGGAGCACGATAGCAGAAAAGCTTCTTGCTGAAATCACATTCAAGTGTCCTTGGACAAGATTTGGTTGTACTCAGGCCAGTATTCGACGTCACCAGTTAACGTTACACAAGAAAATATGCGAGAAAAAGTAAGCCAGTAATTTTTGTTTTACCATATATTTTCAAATGGCCTAGAACTAAAACTACTTTAAATTATTTTACAGTCCAAACTTGTTAAGCTGCTCGAAATTATTCGGCAACGAATGCGGTTATCAGTTTTGCACGGTTTCTGTGGATGATGAAGAGGCTATCAAAGAGATGAAGGAACACTTGGTGTCCCACGACAAAGATATTTCAGTAACTGATACAATATTTGGTAGTACAAAAAAGGAGGAAAATTTTAATATCAGGGAACTCAATGTTGGGATTTATCTAACTGAGGTACTGGATTGGTCATTTGGTGGAGACCCATTGGGTACTATAATGGCCATTTGGATGGTAGAAGAGGATGTTGCAAAAGCAAAGAGGATTTCTAGATATTTTGTTAGCCTTGCTGAAGATCATAGGATGGCTTCAAAAAATGAAGTACAGTTGAGTATCAAAAGTCAGCCTAAACAAGAATATGGCGTGGCACGTAAGTGTATTCCAAACTTAAAATGGTGTACAACGGCACTTAATACTAATGAGTTCAATCAAGTTTTAAAGATGGCACCACAAGAACGGTTATTAAGAAATTATTCGATGCCTGTTACACAACTGCAAAATTATTATGTAAATGATAAAGGAGAAGTTAACTTGGAGTTTTTTGGAAGTTCTGTAGTTCTTGAAAGACAAGAAAAAAGGCAAAGGACTTTAATCGATTTGTAAATATTTTTTCTATTGCAACTATTCATTGTATAAAATTACTAGTTAGAGTTAAGGCTTAGATTGAAAGGGAATAAATATTAATTTATTTATGTACATTGGAAAAATATGGTGCAATTTATGGCATTTTGTCAATAAAATTCTGTAACAAAATTGGATTGTATTATATAATTTATTTTCAAAATTGAAACACATGTAAGCTTTTGAAATAGGTAGATTTTCATTATAGTTGTCAGTTAAAACCCTTATCTACAAAGTTAACTGATGTCAAAAAAGTCATTTATTTTATAAGTAGTATATCAATAGTTCTTCAAATGCAAAATAACTGAAATATTTGAGGCGTTGTAATTTCAATAAAACTAGACAAGCCAAATTTAATTTTTTTGAGGTTGGCAAGATCGTAAAAACGCCATTCTTAGTTACCAAGTGGGTATTGCTTTGCCTGTTGTTTCAAACGTAATAATGAGTCATGTGATGATTGATTCAAGTCTCCCGCAAAATCAATTACAGCCAAATTTATAAATACTGTCTCAACTGCTATTACGACAAAAATAAGAAGTAAGAAAGGAAGAGAAGAGTTATTCACAAGGTATTTAATTATTCTAACGACACAAAGTATTTGAACTGTACCCGTGGAGGAAAGAATCATTAGTACAATGGTTTGCATAGCCTCGTTGTATAATTAAAATAGCAAGTAAACAGCACGATGTAATATTAAAACATTCCACAAGCCTTCAAAGCTGAAATGCTGGTTTAGATTTTCCATCAAATTTCTAAAATAAAATAATCAAACTTGTTAGCTTTATTCAATGTGTTTTGATATTGACGAATCTACATAGAAACGGCTTTGCGTTATACTAAGTGCGGAAAATTTGAGCTCTGGGAAGAAATACTGGGAAGACATTCAGTTGGGTCTTGAGGGAATCGAATTCTTACCCCAGAGGATGTAAAAATTGTATCCACATAAAAAAATTAAGAACATCATTCAATGCTGTTTTATGATAGCACATACATACTTAGATCCCAATATGAGTGTACAAAACTTACATAGAATGTATACATTCAAGTTTTAAAAAGTATTTGCACTATGAATTTTTTTATATTAAAAAATATGCACATCCACTCCATTACGAATTCAATAAGCCATCGAGACTGTCTACCCTTGGTCCACACTATTTTTTTCACGGGAAAAATAACATAAATCGTGCGGTGTAAGGCCTCGAAACCAGCCTATAAGTTTTTGTCCGTTGGAAAGCAGCCATAGTAACCAAATGCTAAATTCCAACGGACAAAATACTTATCGGCTGGTTTCAAGGCCTTAAGTTAATGTTGGGATCTAAGTATGTATGTGCCATTATAAAACAGAAATGAATGATGTTCTGAATTTTTTAATGTGGATACAATTTTTACATCCTCTGGGGTTTGGAAGCCATTGGCATCAAACCTCCTAGAAGGTCCCACCTACTATGGAAAGGTGTTGGGACATGGACATGAGAGCCAAAAAAGGGATAACAATTGGCACGTTCCTCATCGAATATATTGGGATTTTGGTTAAAGGTGAAGACTTTGCCAAAATCCTAAATGCAAAGCGCAGCGTGCGGATCTCCTATGGCATGGAGTACGATGACGAGGGACTGCTTGTAATTGATGCTTATGAGCAAGGGAATTTTTGTAAGCATTATTTTTTCTTTCCTACAATTTAATCATTGCATTAAGTCATCACAATTATGTTCATTTTTTCAACCCGTTACATTAACCACAAATGTAGCAGAAAAGCGAATTTGCAGGTGCAACGATGGTACAGTCGAAATGTAACCCAACGGATGGTCTTTGTGGCAATTCGGAACATTGCCAAAGGAGAGCAATTGTTTTATGATAATAAGGAGGATTTCTCTTCCCACAACGTAAGGAATAATAAATTCAAAAACTTAATGTACACGACAAGATCAATGCTAATCATCTAACTGTATCTATTCTTTTATGATGTTAGGACTGCCTCTGTGATCAGCCGGACTGTTGCACGCTTATCGCTCGTGCTAAAAAAGCTGTGGATGAGAATTGGTGAGACAAGTTTACATCTCTATCTCGGGCAGACGAGAATCAGACCCGAATGGATGCATTTGGAAAGTTCGTTGTAGGAATTCCCAACCGGACTAAAACCCCAGAGTATTCTTTTGCGTGTGGACTGTGTAAGCTGTCCACACAGACAAGATACAAGAGCTAAAAGAGTGGACATGTCACAGGACCTGCAGGCCACGATTTTGAATGCAAGATTTGCAATGAAACATTCAGAAGGAAGGATACATTCAAGAAGTACTTTAAATTGCATCTTATTGTAGCACAAAAGAGAAAAATTGTGAAATGCGAAAAATGTCCTAAGTAAGGAAATTCTTGTTTTGTCGTTTTTCACATAATACACTAATTTTGAATTTGATTGACTAATTTGAATTTTATTTTCGCAGAGGTTACACCACACGCTCGTCCTTAGCAGAGCACAACAGGATCCAGCATTCAAAAATATTATATAGGTGCAATACAAAAACTAAGCCAGGCTAACTTTATGGCAAAATGTTCAAATTGTGTTCATCGTAGGCTGACCACAAAAAAATGTTAATCACGAACGAAAAGACGTAGCGTAAAGTAATGTAGCGTTCCAATTATTATAATAAGTTGAATTTTATTTGAAATGAAATATTTCACAAACAATGTTGTATGCATGTATGTATATGCAATGTGCAGGTGCATTTGACTTTCAAAGTAAATTATCAATCATAACAGTTGTTATATTTATAACAATCAATAACAAACAATACAATTTATCATACAACATTTACATGATAGAAAATACAAAAATCAATTATTATTTTACAACTTGAATTTACTATGAATAGATATGATATTATGTAAAAAAGATTTTGAGCACTTAAATTTTTAACTTAACATTATTAATACTTAAATCTGAATTCGATCATTCGCATATCCACGGCATCAGTGACATCAGCAAAACAATAACTGAAGGAATAAAAATAAAAAGTTGCTTTAAAGGACAAAAAATATTGCTTTAATCATGATGATGAGTAGTGTCTAAGATCAAAACCTGAACTGTGAAGGCTAAAGTGCAGTTACTACTCGCCAACGACGCAGAAAGCATCAATTAAGCCTTGATTTGCTTATGTCATCTTATCTGCAGTAGTGTATAATTGGGACATCGTCTTGACAAAGGAATATTAAAACAGTACTGTGTCCTTTTGCTTACCAGGATGCCTGTTACTTCTTATTTCGGAGAAGGACGGTATGGCTATTTGCCTTGTAATGGAATTAAAGCAAACAATGTTTTACATGAACTTGAACAGTCACAACACAAATGAAAATGATTTTGAGTTAATTCTTAACTGTGCAGTAAATGGGGAGCGTATGGCAAGACAGAGGGGATATGAACTGGATTATCACGATGATGAAGAAGCAAGGGATCTGTGTTATTCGCTTAGACAAATTTTTGTCTGGCCTAGAAGGGAGTGTTGTGAAAAATTAAAGGAACCTGAGCTTCTTCAAAATTGGGACAAGAAAAATGTTGAAAAGTTTATGAGCTTGAATCATTTGGGAATATAAGTTCACCGGCTAGTAAGTGATGGAGGATTAATCAATGTCATATCTCCAAAGAAATGGTACAGGGCAAACGCACACTTGCTTTTACTACGAAAGCTTAAAAATTCAGAAATTGCAAATGATATTAACTACAATGATGTAGATTATCATTTTATATCAATTTTAAATTACCAAAAATTCATGGATTCCATTGTAAATTAATTTTGTTTACAAAATATATGTATGCTCACGGTTGAGCTGAATAATCTGTAGCTGGACATCAGCATCATCATCATTCCAGGGATTTTGTTGGAAGTTGTAGGCCATCCCAGATCTCCTTCTGGCTTTCAATCCTCTCTGCAGGTGCTGACGCTGAAAGATGTCAATTGCAGAACCCAAACAACAAAAGAGGAGCCTGAAGGTCACGAAGGAGAGCACAATGAAGATGATGATAAAGAGCCAGTACTGCGGTGCTGAAAAGAAAGAGAGAAAAACTAAAAAGTAACATGCATGCACATTTTCATAAAATTCCATAAAAGTATTTCACAATACCCTACTGACAAATTTGATAGGGTGCTGGAATGCAAATAGGATACCGGTTTCCATCCATCCCATCCCGTAGCAGGCATCTCCTTACATCCCAAAAGCACTCCAGCACCTACGCACAGTCATCCTCCACACCACATGGTCCAGTGTCAAGTTGAAATGCACTGTGGAGAACAAAGAAAAAATATTATGACAATGATGATGCCGATTATACAACATAACACACATAAACATACACACATATAACACACAAAAACAAATCACAAATTTAATACATTACGTGAGTTTAATACACTTACAATCATGTTGAGAGGTGGTCCGAGTGGGTTGAATTCAGCTTGCAACGTGAAGTTACAAAGTTGAATGGTTTTGTTGGTGGTCAGTCTTAACACTCAATGATCACCAAATGCATGCATACATACATCACACGAAGCAAACAAAGTATAATGCTTTGTTTTAACATACACAAGGATGCTTGAATATACATCTACGTTAAATATAACTTTCAAATATATTCAACATAAAAATTCCTATTTGCGTTAAGTCGTAACTTTAATATAAAGTTATGCAAATTCATAAATAATCCTTTACTCTTTATTAATAAAAAAAGTATTTGAAGTAGAAATTCAAAAGTATTTAGTAGTTTACTCAACTTATCGATGTGATATCTACTGACAATGTATGAGAGAGTAAGATTACCAATTAATAAATCCGTAAGAAGAATTTAACCACGTGAATAAATTACTTTGCAGTAGAAATAATTAAAGCAAAATGTACACAGAAATTTATAAAAGCTAAGAAAAATGAAATTTAAATGTTAAAAAATTTATTAAGTGGCCAAAATGTAAAGAGTCACAAAAAACATATTTGATAACAAAATGGGAAAGCTTGCAAATGTATTTAGAGATGATAAACTTGGTTGATATTTTTAGTTGACGTTCGTTTGTGTAGTGATGTGTTTCAAGGTATGGACTCCTTTTAAGAATACTATGTAGGCACTTGGGAAATACGTCCATACTCTGTACCCTTTCTCAAAACTAAACAGACGAATATCATTATTATACATAAGATGATTTCTGAAGTGTTGCTTTCATTTTGTTGAGATCATTGTTAAAGTGAAATAAACTTTAAACATTAAGCCTCTTATTTTTGCAATGAATTCTCTCATTCCATGAGCTTTAATTTGATTGATGAATTCGGTGCAGTTTTTGTGATTCCTTAACCATTTAGTTGAAAACTTGTATTCACAATTTTCATTAGGTACAAAAATGGCCATTTGGATGGCTCAAGACGATACTTGGAAAACAGTGTCAATTTCAAGACTTTTTATTCTTGCTAAAGATTATAAGATGGTTTCCAAGAAATGGAGTACCGTTGACTATTAAATTCAACCAAAACCAACCAAAATGGTGTTGCGATTAAATACAATCCTGATTTGAAATGGTGTACAACGGTACTGAAAACCAGTGAGTTCAATAAGTTTTTAAAACTGACAACACTAGAAAGGTTATTCAGAAATAATTCCATGCACATTTTCCATCTGCAAGATTATTACGTAAATGATAAGGGGATAGTTAACATGGATTTTATGGAAGTTCTGTAGTAGTTACTAGGTTAATGACAACCCTAGTAAGTGAATGCCTTGGCAATCTTACTCTCGGCCACTTGCATCAATTAAAACTAATATGGATTCCTGCTCTTGCCTGATGCCCTTGCTAAGGAAGCAGCCTTACAAACAGTTTAGGGTTCAGAACCTATACTGCCAGTTTCGAGATTGTTAGTTCTTGCTGCCATTTTTGATTGGACTGCATCACAACACGAAAACTACTGAAAAAGGGCTGGCAGTTAAACCACAAAGGAGTTGAAACTCTTACCTTCCGAATAAACGTGAAAAAAACACTCTTGATGGACCCGTACACAAATGAGAAACTTTATCCACATAATTACGGGGCACTCGTATTTACGCGCTCATCTTTTGAAGATTCGAGCTGTAGATTCAGAACAATACATTATATGCGACAAAGAATTAGAAACCAGAGTACGCTTCCTCGCAAAGTAAGACAGTTACGCTAGAACGAGAATCTCGGCACTGGGTAAATCTATACTCAGTGGTAATGAGATAGAAAACTCCACCCCATCCAGTCTTCTAGATGTTACTAGAAGTACTGATCGGCTTGACCTAAGCCATACGGGGAGTACAGTGGTATAAAAAACGCAAAAATGTACATAGTGAGCATGCAATAATCCTTCCCCTTGGATTACGTATCTGGATGTGCAGGTTCTTTATACCTGGGTCATCCAGCTCTTATTACATACATACTGTCGTAAGTTAACTAAGCTCTGTTATCTAAACTGAGGAAAATGTATTTGCATAATGAAGTTTTGATACAGGAGTACATACGCAGGGAAACAAAAGAGTCACTTCTTTCGGGATTTTTTGTTTTTCTTTGTGTACACTCTTCACTCTTGCATTAACACTTCATTATGCAAATACATTTTGCTCAGGTTTGGTAACAAAGCTTAGTTAACTTACGACAGTACATACATACATTCAGTGCATAAAATTAATAACAAATATCATTTGATGAGAAATAAAGATTTTTATTTTGACAAACAAAGTGCTATAAATTGGCATAAATTATGATATATAAATCAATGCTAATTATAAAAAACTGTGTACTAATACTAGTGGCCAGTCGACTAACAAACAATAGCCGCATTATAGGTTAATCATCCAAACATATTCTACGAACATATCTTCTAGCACAATTTATTTATTTTAAAATATTAAAATATGATAAATGTAATCTTTAAAACCTTAGCATCACTTTAAAGTTAGTAATTTAAAAATCATTTTATTTGACGCAGCATTTTGTGTACCAAAGTTCATTTGAAGTTCTAAAAACAGAATTCCTATAGGTATAGGGCAGAATATTTTCAAATTTCTGATTGACATAAAAATAAAAAATGCATTTTAAAACCATGGCTTTGTCATCTTTTATCACCAATATTTTTTTTTCAGTTATCAGTCACTCAATAAATCAATGATTCGGTACCAAACAACGACTACTACGGTTTTTTACTACTAGCAGAAGTTAAACATGGATTTAAACTTGTAATATTGCAATTTAAACCGAGAATAAATCAATGAACTTAATAATACTGCAGTAATTTTCGTAAGTAATGAAAGCTTCGATAAACTCAAGTACGATTTGCAAAAAAAAAATTAGCGGCCAGAAAAATCGTGCAAAATTTAGCCAGCGAATAACTTCGTAAATTGTTCAAATCAAAATAATATTCTCATGTTTTGTTTCGTCAGTACTTTCAACTTTTATTTTGACAAAAAACAGCTTTCATAAAACAAATGAAGAAATTCCTGTGCTGTAAAGTTGATATAATTACAAAAAAATGATTGGAAAAATGAAATACTTGTAAGCATATGAAATACGCAGATTGTTTATTTTAGTTGTTAGTTAGAGCTCTTATCAACAAAGTAAATGAATGTTGAAAAAATATTTTATTAAATAAGTAGTAAATCAATTATTCTACCAACGCAAAACAACTGAAATATTGGAGGAGTTGTATTTTCTACAAAGCTTGACAAACCAAACTTAATTTTGTGAGATTGGCAAGATTGCAAAAATAACATTCTAAGTTTGTATTCCTTTTTAGAATGTTTTCCGAATAGGCAATGTTTTGCTTGCTGTTTCAAACGTAATAATGAATAAGATGATGTTTTATTTAGATCCCTCGCGAAACCGAATACAACCAAACTTATCAAAACTGATTGAATTACTGCCACCGCAAAAAATATAAAGAGTAACAAAGGAATAGAACAATTTGACCTAAGTTGCTGAATTATCGTAACAGTACAAAGTATCTCAACTGCGCCCGTTGTCAAAAGTAGCATTAGTATAATGGTGTACATTGCCTGGTTATATGCTTCAACTAGCAAGTAAACAGCTCGATGCAATGTTAAATCATTCCACGACTCTTGAAAACTAAATTCTTGTTTTAGCTTTCCCAGAAGATTACTAAAAATTTTAGTTAAATTTGTTAGTTTTAATATTCAAGGAATGCTTTTAAATTTTAATTAAAACTACTAAAAATTGTGTTAACTTACCGATCAGTTAACTGCTGAAAAAATATAAGAGTAAAAATACCAATGAGTAAATCTGTAAAAAGGATGTAACCACGTGAAGAAATCATTTTCCAATAGTAGTAGTTAAACAACGATGTTAACAGTAATTCATAAAAATTAAGCAATATGTAACTTGAAAAATTTAAATGTTCAAATATTTTATTAAATATCCAGAATGAGTTGAAAGGTATTCTATTGTTGAACACACAACCAAGGGTAGTAATCAAAGAAAATACATATTTGCAAAAGAATCGGGTAAGCTGGCAAATATATTTGGCTATTTTAAACTTGGTCGAAATCTTAATTGGAGGTTTGTTCGTTCAATGCATTGTTTTTAAGTTAAGAGCTCCGTTTAAGAAATATATAAAACTACTTGAAAAATCCAAAGTCCAAACTCTATATGCTTCCGCATTAATCAGACAAATGAAAAGCATTATCACGCACAAGTTTATTTCCACCATTTTTCTTTCATTTTTTGCAGATGAAAAAAACTTTAAATCTAAGATTCGTAGAAGCATTCTTAAAGCAATTAAAACTAAGCAAATCCAGCGATACTTGAAACCTTTTTTGGGACTTTTATTTGCTTCTTCAATTTTTCTAGTGCTCAGGTTAAACGTGTACAAGTGGCCAGCAATGATAGGAGAGGTTTCGTTTGCTTGAACAAGCACTTCTAGAAATTTCTGAGAAATAAGCATTTTAAGTATTAAATTTTGTATTTCCAGGCCAACTGGGCGCTTTTCGTATCCCTCATAAACAGTTACTAAACAGTCAAACACGGTATGTATGTATTCGAAGTCTGAAACATTGTTATGTTGTGTGGTTGCTTTTAAATATTGATAAGATCTCGTATTCCTAAAAACATTCTTATTAAATAAATTGGAATATGTTTAATTAAAGCTAACATTTAAACTTATACAACTTTTTGATTTTGCTGTTTAATTCGCGATTACATTTTGAATAACAGAGTTAACCTCCTTATATGACCAGAGTAAAAATAGTTTATATAACTTTTTGATAATCCTACTTACAAAATCTTTCGCGACAATCTTATAATTTTTGAGAGGAAATTATTGTGCTGGCTTCTTAAACACTTTTCCCTGGTTTTTGAATATATTTTCTTTCGTGAAAAAGGATGTATTTTTTATCTAATAAGGAGAATCGTGGATAAAAAGAATTTATTGCCTAATCCCAGATTGCTTTTTGTAAGTCGAAAGTTGATACATGTTCGATATTTGTGGTGCTCGTACAAAAATAGAGGAATGGTGGTTCTTATGAGGAGTGAATGACGAAGGTCTAGAAGTGATAGGGCAATTTTATGTACAGCATCCTGCATCTCTTTTGTAGAGAGAGATGAATATGCGATGCAGTATGAATATTCTATTTACTTTTAGACTCTAGTCAAATATTCACTCCAGTTGTCTCTGCCTTCCTACGTGTAGTAAGGGGTTTGTGAAATAATCTGAATATACAGATTCCTCATTGATATCTGTGACTACGATAGTCTCAGATATATGCCCAACAATACATACATACATACATACATCCTGTTTGTAGCAGTACTAACCGTGGCAGTTCCCTTTATATTCGGAGGCCTACTATTTCAAAACACCATACCTGAAAACCGAATAATCACAGAACTGGACAATGTTATCTTGCCATTGACATTGCCCCTGGCTTTATTTGATAATGAATGAAACAGATATGATATTCATCATTGATATATCTTGCGTCGTCTACTTTCAAGATTAGGTCTATTGGAATTATCTATTGGAGTCCGTTTCGGTAAACTTTGTCAAAGGGATTCCATACTTTACTTGCCCTTTGGGATGTGTACTTACTCAAGATGATTTGATTGAGTTTTACAAGAGTCAAAAAATATTGGGTGTTTCAACAATATCTATGGACATTGGCTTGTAACTTTGCATCATGGTATTGCAATTTTGCTGAGTACTCTTGGGTTCTTCATTTGCATAAAATGAACTTTGAATTGAAAATGAATTTGTACTTGAACCTGGATTTCAAATGGCTCCTCTAGCAATGATTCTTTGCTTATTGTTGGAATATGTGGAAACCATGTTTGTTGTTGAGGCTCATGCTAGATCAAATGGACTAATGATGAAATGGAAAATATATGGCAAAGTTTGAAAAGAGTAAACTGAAAAAGTCGCTCAAGTACTTATCTGGGTTTCGACCCATTCAAGCTCAGCTAGCGTATCCGTATTTTGCATTTAGCAAGGAGAATTTCATAGAGTATCAAAGGCAAATAATGGAGTTTCTTGTGTATGTCTTGGTTTCCTACTAGTAACATTTTAGTGGAATAAGATCCAGTGCTAAGTTTGTAACAGTTTTGTTCAAAATGAAATACTGTAGGAATATACGTTAGAACATATCATATAAAATGGACCAATATTTAGTTTTATATGGAATTAAGTAAGTATAGTAGTAAAATAGAAAATATAGTATCCAAGCACTATTTTATTACATACGACGTTAATCAAATGAAGTTCGTTTAACAAAAATTGAGACCCGCTTAAACCAAAAAATTATGCTATACTTACAGCTTTACTGAACTTGATTTTGCGTTAGATTTTGCGATAAAGACGTTACAATAAACATGGGCAGGAGAAAAATTCAGGTTATTACAAAAACTTAGAAGGTCAGTGAAGTCCACAAAAAAGGTTGACGGACTTTCTGCGAACCTAACCCCACACACAGAAACTTGACAGAAACCATGGGAAACATTTCAGAAACAAGGAGTATTCACTGTAAAGGATGCTTGTGCTTATTTATGTACATTGGGCCAAGTATTGCACAATTCCACAGTGAAATGCATATTGTAAATAAGTTTCCGTAATAAAATTGTTTAATATTATGGTACTCTTTATTATGTAATTTATTTTCAGCATTGAAGTGCTTGTAATCTTATGAGCAACGTAGACTGTTCATTTCAGTTGTCAGTTAAAACCCGTATCGACAAAGTTGGTGGATGTCCAAAACAATTATTTTATAAGAAGTAAATCGATAATCCTACAAATGCAAAATAACTGAAAAATTGGAGGCGTTGTATTTTCAATAAAGCTTGACAAACCAAATTTAATTTTGTAGGATTGGCAAGATCGCAAAAATGATATACGAAGTTTGTATTCTTTTTTAAAATGTTTACCGAATGGATACTGTTTTGCTTGTTGTTTCAAACGTAATAACGAATCATTTGAGGATTTGTTCAAGTATCCTGCGAAACCAAACACAATCAAACTTATAAATATTGTCTGAACTACTACAACCACAAAAAATAAAAAGAGCAAGAAAGGAAGCGAAGAATATGTTACAAGATATTTAATTATTGTAACAACGCAAAGTATTTGTACTGCACCAGTTGAGAAAAGAAACATCAGTACAATCGTTTGCATAGCCTCATTGTATATTTCTACTAGCAGGTAAACAGTACGATGCAATATTAAAACATCCCACAAGCCATTGTAACTCAACTGCTTGTATAGATTTTCCATAAATTTTCTAAAATAATACAGTTTAACCTGTTAGCTTTATTAATCACAAAATAAGGGCAAGTAATTTATAGTTTATTTAACTTACCGATGTGATATCTGTTGACAAAATATGAGTGTAAGATTACCAATTAGTAAATCTGTAAAAATGATGTAACCACGCGAAGAAATTACTTTCCAGTAAAAATAATTAAGCAAAGACGTCAACAGGAATTCATAAAATCTAAGCAAGATGTAATTTGAAAATTTTAAATGTCTAAATCCACTATTAAATATCCAAAATGCATTGAAAGGTATTGAATAATCGAAAACACAGCATAATGTAAGAATAAAAGCAAATGCCCATTTGCAAACGAAATGGGAAAGCAGGCAAATGTATTTAGCTATAATAAACTTTGTTGTTATTTTTAGTTGACGCTCGTGTGTATAATGCTTCGTTTCAAGGTTAAGGGCTCCGTTTAAGAAGAGTATATAACCGGTTGGAAAATACGTCCATACTCTGTACCCTTCCGCAATAATTATGCAGATGAAGAACATTATCATACACACGATGATTTCTAAAGTGTTGCTTTCCTTTTTTAGAGATGAAATAAACTTTTTTTCTAGGGTCCGGATAAGCATGCTTAGAGCAATTAAAAGTAAGAAAATCCAGCGATATTTGAAACTAGTTTTTGCACTTTTATTTTTATTTGCTGCTTCGATTTTCCTGGTGCTCGCATTATATGTACATATATAACTGGCCAGCAATAATTGGCGAGATTATGTTGGCTTGAAGAAGTATTTTTAAGAAATTTTGGAAAGGGACATTTTAAATATTGAATTTTTAAACTCCAGGTAGACGTGTTGGTTCGTAACCTATTGAAAACAGTTACTGAACAGTCAAAAGGGGTTTTGGAACAAAGTTAGATACATAACATTCATATTTTGAGTCTGTCTTGAAATATTGATTAGATCTTGTTTTTATTAAACTTTGTTACAGAAAACACTAAAATTGGTTTTCAGCTTAGTTGGGAGTCAAAACTTACCAATATGTGTTTTAATCAGTTATTAAAATCTTGTTGACAAGTTTAAAATCCAACAATTTTATTGGTCGTTGCTATCATAAATAAGTTTTGTAATTCATGTTTCGTGTTATTCTGGAAATATTTTCAATTTTATTACGAAATGGTGCTTGTGTAAATTTTATTATATTAGGAAGTACTAACATTCACAGCTCTTATAGATTTTATAATACACGTAACAACGGAACAAGATTATAGTTTATCGACAAGATTAGTTCGTTACAACATTGAAAATGATATTTTAACTTCTTAAGAAATCAAGAAAGTAATTTACAGAAAACATCCATAAAAGTCAATCGCTATTCAAACAGTTCTGAAACTTTGTTCGCTTAAAAACAATTTTGATACTTTAAATTGTACAGAATTTGTGTTCAGTTATTATTGACTATAAAAGTGTTGTAATACATATTATGTAGTTATATTTAAAATTGAAACTAATAAAAAATATTTTCGTACGTCCAACCTCTGCAATGGTACTGTTTGGTAAAAGTTTTTATCAACTTTTTGAATTGTATTTTTAAATTTATTAAGCAGTAGATTATTTTTAAACTTGATTCAAAACACAAGTAAAAGCTTTCGTCAAAAGTTTCTGCAAATAGTTTTTGGCACGGTCATATGTTTGGACCTTCTTTCTGCGAAATTAGATTCCAAACGTTGTTTTTTGATAATTCAAATTACCGGAATGATCATAAAGCTTCTTTCATAAAAATGTTTTTTCCTCAAAGAAACCAAGTTTAAAGAAAGCATAAAAACTTATCCAGTGGCATAGTCTTACAAATTGCATAATATCTTTATATTTTATACAATACAGCGTAATTAAAACCAAAACCAATTTTAAAACCTCTGAGCATCTACACAAGAGTTGTTTTAATGTTCTTAACCTTCAAACTCAAATCTCTTTTGCATAACAAACCAAGCTTAAAGATAATATGCATACACATACACGTATGTATATTCATGCCAATCATGGATGTTTTCCAATAAAAACCACTTACTTAAATAAGTAGTATTATATATCCGGCCATTTTAATTATTTTATTTCACTGGTATGTATTGATTTTTTATATGGTGGTAAAAACAACGCCATGTGAATTATAAAAAAAATTTGTGTTCTTTACTCGTACTATCATATCGTCGATCAATCCTCATTGGATTTCTTGGTATGAAAAGACACAATTACAACTATATGGGTTTTATCTATAATATACGTGTTAAAATTGTATCTTGATATTTTGTGTTTGCATAGGAGTACTTAGAAAAACTATCGTGTTACTATGTTAAATCTTAAGTCAAAGCTACTGGTGTCTAATTCAGCGGTTTTATTGTTTTCCATACAACTACTTGTATGTTGGTTCACCAACTTATGTGTATGCATTGATTTTTCAATTAATATTATTAACACATTTTCAGAATGCACAGTGAACGTAATAAATTTTCAAGGTGTAAATTTAAACTTTGAATATCTCAAACAACCAGTTATTCTTCTTAATTATTTCTCAATCCAAAACGATATTCGATTGTATCCTATTGAGACTCGGAAACATTTGAAAAATAAACATGTGAATTTCACAAATTGTGGAGTTGTAAAGTGGTTAAATGGAGCAAAATTTTGGGTAGAATATAAAAATTCCAATTGTGAAGCAAATATTTACATAAATCCACCAACTGAACAAATAGAACCTGATCTTTACCATCAATCTCCACAATCGACTGCAAAGTCAAACAGAAACCCTTTTATGTTTCCAGCGCAAACTGTTATAAAGGATCCATTCTGGACATTTCATGAAGTTGATACCGAATTTAGGGAACGTACAAGTTCTTACATTAATACAGTTCCAAAGTACTCTGTACTTATCTGTAACTTCAGCAGGCACTCGATTTGCGCTCATGAAGACGATCTCAGTAAATGGATTGATACCGTTCTTGGTAGTCCAATTACCGTAAGAACATTTGAAAAGGTTATGTTTTGGATACAATCTAGGCCAAATGATATCTACGTTCTTATTCCCTACGTCAACATTTTTAAACCTTTTCAAATGACAAGATTTACTACCAAATATTTGCTAGATAGCCCTACTTTAAATACAGTTTGCGACCCCAAGAATCTAAAAATTACTTTAACATCAGGCATTCCACAAGAATTCGAAGAAAGTCTTTTGTGCCAAAGATCAAAGAAAGAAGTTCTTGACCAAATAGAAAAGCTTCCTATAAAATTTGCTCGTTATCTTCCCTATTTTATGGATATTCATGTTATATCAATCATGATGCCATCAAACGTTACTTTAAAGTTTGGTCGTTCTTACAACCAAAAACTTTTTAAATGGACAACTGAGTTTATTTCTGAAGGTGGAAAACGTATGGCAGTACAGTACCACCCAAAACTCCGCCCATCATTAGTGTCAACTTCAAACAAATATACATTTCTTTACCCAGAAACGGGTTTATTGTTCTTATCAACTCAACTAAAATTTGTTAGTTGCCACCACGAACAAAAGTATTGGATGTCCCAGTTACGTGAATTGGTGTCTGCCTTTGACTTATCAACTTGGCTGTGGTTAATAACTTTTGTGTTAATTATTTCCTTAATTTTTACAAAAGGTTTCGAAAATAATGATAAAAACAAGAGGAATAGTGTGTCCTTCGGTGAAGTATTTTTTCGTGTGTTATCATCGATGGTTGATCAAGGTTGCGGTCTATTTCACTGGAATAAACTGAAATATACTCTTGTTCTTTACTTTGCTTCGTTTGCAGTTCCAATCGTTCTGATGATGTTAAGCAATCATTACAAAGGAGACAATATCACAAAGTTAACTGTTGACCCACCTTTAATACCATTCGATACTTTTGCGAGTTTAATTAAATTCCGTTTCAACGTTCTTGTTAGGCAGGTTATTTTATCAAATTATATTTTAATACGAATTCAACAGAAGGTCAATATAACTGCCGACTTTGTTCGACAAAACGGTCACGAAGCATTTCCGGTTGTTTCAGAACTATGGTATCAAATAATGTTGCAGTGGTCAATTTCTAAAATCAGTACTTTGGCGTCACTTAGAAATGAAATTTCTAACAAAACTTGGACTTATCTCAATCATTCAGAGATGTCTTTAACTCAAGAAGACTTTACCGAGTATAGTAGTTATCCTGATACAGTAACCGACGTGTTTAGGTTGTATATGAAGCAATGTAATAAAACTGCAGTTATATTACGTGAACCTATGGCAATTGTGCTGTATTCAATGTTGAAAAAGATGAATAGAACAGCGTATTTAGGAAAGGATGTAATATTGGAGCGATTTCATGGATATAAATTTGTTGGGATTTTGCCATCCAAATTTTATTTAAGGTCAAAGTATTTCTTTCAAACGGGAATTGTAAGTTGGTGGGATAAGTATTTCAAGTGGATTTTATTTCAGAAAACGAATAGTAAAAATATTTCAAATGAACTTGATAAATTTTTGTTTCTCAAAATGCATAAGAGCAAACTACGTTTAGCTGTATTATGCTTTTTGCCGGGCTGTGGGTTCGGATTAGCTGTAATTGTGTTTCTAATTGAACAAGATTGTTGTTCAAAGGGACTTATGTATTGGTTTTGCCGTATGATTTATCCTAAGAAAGTTTTTAAGCTTGTGGGAAAAACCAAAAAAGTATTAAGTATAATAACAGAAAAACAGCTTATAAAAATACGTAAATGACACATGTAAGTAGACCGAATTCGCTTAAACGTTTATGTTATACTAGTTGAACCCCAAAAAACCTTTTTTGAAAATGCTGAAAGGAATGAAAATTTGAGAAAATAAGGATTTTGTTTTGCAAGTTATTTTATGAAAGATTAAATTTTACAGTTACAGGAGT
>JAQIWN010001338.1:0-21363 GCA_034699025.1 Entomobrya cf. arborea Gr-Col-00668
GTGTGGGTATAACATGCATGCGTTCTTAGATAACATTCATTGAAATGAGTCGCCTTTATTATCGTGGATCCTTTATTTAAAGATGTTATTGGTTTGTGCTGCGCAATGTATGTATTTCGAGCTAAAAGCAATTTACTAGAATGCAAGACAATGATAAAAGTTTGGCAATGTAACATTCATACAGATACCATTAAAATTAGATGCAGATAATAAGATAAATTAAGATATTGAAAGTTATGAAGTTGGGTTGAAAGTCACAATGAGAAAAAAATGCTTTTGGGCGCGTCCATTCCAGTTACTTGTTGTGTTGTAAGTGGTTCATATGAGGGGTTTGATATTGAAAAAAATCTGAGGTTGTACGAGTGAAAGTTGGTGAAAAAATAGTGATGAAATAAGAAATACATAGGTTAGACTACAAAAGTAAACGGATGTTGTAATATTGAATATTCTTGTCGTGATTAACTGAGGACCATTCAAAAACTGAACTTTCTAAATTTATTTTTGTAGTTGGGGCTAAATGTGGGCTACCACCCAGTAATGTCAATCATTAGTGTTAGCACAAATGGATGTACATCATATTATAAACATAACATGTGGGCTGGGCTGTCGGTTTAAAGTTTTTGTAACCTACAGCCTGCATTGATTAGTGATCATCATCAGCTTTAGAATTTTTATATCAGAATTAAAATCCTTACTATTTTGAACAAAAATAGATCTAGAATCTAGACCATATTATAATCACAGACTTTAGTGAATTCCTAAATGTGAAATATTTTAAGTGCAATACCACTTTACCACTACCACAATGACACCGAAGTAACCACTACCACTACAATGCAATGCAGCATTAAACTCTCCAAGAAGAAAATTAACAACAGAATTCCCCAGTGAAGAGATCCAAATGATCTACAACTATAAAATGGGCACATAGTTGTAAATATCATTGCTTTTTCCGCAACTAACCAAACCAGTAGTAGGTACAAATATTAACGAGGGTTTCATCATGTTTTGTCGCTAGTCTATGCTTTCTCTTCTTTCACTCAACTTGTGTGCTATTCCACAGTCTCGCCTGCAGCGTGCCGTTCTTTTTTTGCAGCAGATCTGATTATTTCTATCTCAATGCTTACATTGTGCAATAGACGAGCCCACAGGAGTCGAAGTAGAGAGTAAAAAAAAACAGGCAACTCAAAAAGAAAGTCTGTCTGTACTAAAGTACTTATGTTATGTACTATTGTGGAAATTACAAATAAGAAACATATTTTACATCCATAATAACACTGTCGCGGCACGTCTTGTCTTGTTGTTTCTGATTTTCTTTTTTATGAGTAAGCTGTGGTTTATGTGGGCTGCATGCCACTTAATTTGTTCGAAAAATTAGTTTCATCCATTTAAGATTCCTCCAAGAACACATTCTTTTCTTGTGTATTTTTAATGGATTAGTACCGAGTACACTCAACTTTATACCATTCGATAAAGTTGTTGTGTATAACAGTTTTCTAACAGGCTAAAAAACAACATACATTTTTTACTTAAATACGTAAATAGCACGCTCTCATGCTACATACCAACTTGCATGAATACTGAATTACCTACACTACACATTCAACTGTTGCGTTTTCTAGTCCGATTCAACCAAACAGCCAAGTACGCTCTTGTACAATTCAACACACGCAAACGGTATAGTGTGTAAAGTTGAATTATCATCGCCCTTCTCCCCATCACCACCACACTGCCCAAGTGACCGTATACAACAGACAGGTTTCTCTTTTCGGTTACTATTTTTCTTTTGAGAATTGTTAACTGACTGAGTGAAAGGCGGTAGTTGGAAACAGCCACATTAGGTACCAGTGACGTTAAATGAAATCATGAGAGGTATGTATGGAAATTTTCATTTGTTTATTTTTGTGTTTCGTCAACAATTAGCTAAAAAGATGATGTTATTATATTATGTGTGTAGATTTGAATCTTTTATAGCTTACTTCTTTGTAGCATTTTATTGCAAAACAGTGGAAATTATATTTCGTTATTATTAAACTACGATTACTTTTTGATGGTTCTTAAAGAGATTTTCGCTAATATCATTTTCCCTTGGTAGTGTGTACTATTTTTCAACTTTTCTTTTGCTTTACTCACTCCTAAAAGATTTTCCATTTAATTTCGTAATTTAATTTCACGCGAAGCATCTTAGATGTAATTTTGAGTATTAGCTTTCTCTTTTCGAATTTTTAGAACAGTCCTTTGGGACCTTTAAATTACTATACGAAACCTTGAAAGGTGTAGCAATGCAGTAATTTTGTAGGGAGTCGTAGTGTTAGCCGGTAATTAATTTCTAGTGTACAATATAAATGAAGATGTCTTAAATGTCTTAAGCAGGTATAAAATATTTGTGATAAATGTCTTACTTTTCCCAAAGTCAGCAAAGCACAACCCTCGTTTATGTTCACGTTATGAGAGCTGAGTTGAGGTACTTTAATAAATATGAGGCTGTTAATAAGTTGGACCAAAAATACTTCTGTTTGTAGGCAGCCTTGCTTCAATATAGAATGTACATACATTACAGAGATGTATATCCGCCGAGTCTTGGTAAAAACAAGGAAAACAAAGAAAATACAAGAAAAAAGTTTGTCTGCCTTCACAGTTTTAAAGAAAACTTCAAATTGTACTCTAAAAAGTTGCACAAGACAAATATGTTAGTTTTAATCCTTTTGGGAAAATATTAATGGGGAAGGGCTAAAAATTGCGATGTAGTAAACTAACAAATAAGGAACCAACGAGAGTTTTTTATCATTTTCGGCATTTTTTTGAAGATACTATACAATGGCATGTTTTAGATATGTACATTGTACAGAAATGCTAGATCGAGGTATCATACATTTCATGACGACCATGATAATAGAGTATCAGAAAAAGCATCAAAAACAGAATGAAGTTATGTTATGTGTTACGTCAAAAGAAGGAATATCTTTCAACTCCCCTCAGGAATTCGAATCCATCCGCAAAATAACTTTTTCGTTATTTTTTCAACATTATTTTTTAAGAAGAGTCCCTATTTTTCTGCCAAGTTCTAGCGGTCTTGCAAGTTGAGTTGAAACATAAACAAACTTCATATTTTCTCAAATAAGTTTTTGAGGACTTATGTACATAAACATGTATCATACACACATGTACAATGTAAGCATGACAAGTGCAAAAAAAACTTTCTCCAGATACCATTTATATCATTTACATATGCTTCATGTTGCACGGGCTAACTTAAACTTCACAAAATTTTAGAGGAGTTGCTTCTATTTTAAAAATATTGATTACAGAGTTTTCCTTATGTTTAAGTATGTATAATATACTTACGAACTAGAGCTATAAATATAATATTACTGATTACTCAAGAGTAGCTGACTTTTTAGCGGAAATTAACTAAAATCTCGTGTACTCTTTACATGTAACCAACATACCATGCATTCTTTTCGTAAAAATTTAAATACCTTACGTCCTCTAAAACTGTCCTTATTTTCCCTATGAACAAATTACTAAAGCGCTTACACTACTCTTTTCTTGTTATCGTACTTTACTCTCTGGTAAACAAACACCATAATTTCTGAGCAGAGTGTTTTTTTTCTCAAGTTCTAATTTCTCAAGGCTCCACTATCTCTTTTCCGAAGAAAAAAACTACTCGTATAAAATTAGACAACTCCAAAGAATGAAATATTGGTTCCTATCCCATGTCTGCTGACAGACGTTGGAAAATTGAACCTAGAGCCAACTTAGATTGGTATATCGGCGAGTAGCGGCAAAGGCCATCGTTTTTCGAGTCCACAAAAGCATTTCAAATATGAATCGAAGAACATACAAACCTCAAGCTTCCCTACTTACTTCCCTTCTTGAATTGATGAGAAAAATAAATTTTAAGTGCTGGGATTATTGTGTTTTACTGTCAGTCTTCTTGCGAGATTTTCTAAAGATTTTAGTCTTTAGTGTCAACAATTCATTCGTCAATATCTGTTTTGTCTTGACTCGAAAAAAAAATTATATTGCACCTCTAGCCAAACAAGTAAAATTCTAAAGATAATATAATTCGAAGCATTCAATTTGACTATGTGTACTTTTGGTTTACCTAGATTTTCAAATTTTTTGCATCTCATTTCAGCTCCGTATTTAATTTGTTTTTAGCGACTTTATTTCCTGAACTGTTATGTTAACGGCCAGAGCCACCAAAACTCAAGCCTATCCTTTTCTTTGCTTTTACAGGTCTCCTGTGCTCAATATATTGTTATGCTTACGTTGACAAGGGGGTCAAAATGCAAGTACATTTTTACCAAGAAAATAAAGTATTTCTTCCCTCCACCATTATAAAAATGTTCATATAAGTTAGTTAGTAGGCAAACGATACAAAGCACCGTCATCGTCAAGTAAATTGTACATACGCAAGGAAAAAACTCTCATCGTATTAAGTCTTGTTGTGATGCAGCACACAACTCCCATACCACACTTACTTTCACTTTGACTTCTTTAAATATTAAAATGCTTCTATGTAGAGAAACTGCTCCCTTTCTTTGTATTATATCACATACATGTGTGTCTTTTTTTCGTTGTTCCAAAATACATACAACATAACCAAGAATTCGAAACGAGACTAAAATTAAAAGCCGTGTCGTTGATAGTTTGGTCTGGTCTGGTTGGTTTGGTATGTACACTGCACATCACATCATTTTCCGTTTCAGTTGGTTAGCGATATACCCAAAATATGTGGTAGTAAGTAAGTAGGATCATCAACTCTATTACTTCAGTGAAAAATAAAGTAAGAAGAGAAAAGGCTTAAGCTTTTGTCTTTCGAAAACTTTCTCCTATCTTTTGTTATGTAGATATATTTCACTATCTGACTGAAAGTTAAGCAAGACACTCAATTCTCGTTAGTAACATGTTTGCAAAAAGATGAAAATTATGTTTGGCAGCCATTTTCTTAGCTAACTGAGTAATATTCACTAACTTCGTTTGCCTTGAATTTATGAAGACATTTTTTCTTATTTCTTTCTAATTTCGTTCTCTCCTAGTTTCTCCATTGCATTAATACACTTTACTAATGCAAAGCAAAAATTTTCTCTTAATGGGAAGTGAATTCTGATTGTAATATCGTATATTATGCATGTACACATACGAAACGATCCGTTCGTTATTTGTGTATCACATTTAATACAAGAGTTTCCATTCAATAATGTAATAAAATATTTTGTCACTCACTCTGCATAGTCAACTAAATATGACTTTGAGTTTCATCCTTCAAGTTTATTTGTGTATCTGCTGAGAAAGCACAAAATGATTTTTCTTTTGAGATGAAAGTTGATGGAAAAGTAGGATAAAAGACTACATAAAATTGATGGCACACACCTGACTAGATACTATTGTAACGGTCCAGTTGGCACAAGTTTTTCATTCAACAAACCCAGTCTTCAGGATTGCTTTTTAGGCTGGTTCTTATGTTCATACAAACAAGGATTTATTTCATTTCAGCCTTGAGTAACTCGAAAGATTATGCTTATTTGGAAAGAACGTAGTTTGAAGTTTATACACAGGCATATCTTTTAAAAACATATTGCATATCGTTGCTATTCATCCTTTTTCTCTAGTGCATGGTAGGGGGAAGAAAGGGGCAATTAAAATCCAAATATTTTGATCCAGTGTTTAAAGCTGGATTGCAATCTTTTAGAATCCTTGTTTTCGTTTTAAGTTAAGAACGCATCATAATCAAATATTTCAGTCGAAATTTGGAACTACTTGTTTTGTTCTTGAAACATCAAAGCTTTTAAAATTTATTTTATCAATTATTATACTGCAAAACTCAGGTAGAAGCAACCAAGATATCCGTCCGCGTTTACAGTATTTTCTTTCTTTTTTAAGTAAAGAAAGCCTATTAGAAAAAAGTAAAGCAACAGTAATAGTTTTAGGTTCTGATCTTAAGTAACCTGTAAGAATTGCATGTTATTGCATGGATGGGTGAACGACAGGCGCCATTAGATCTTCAGACTACTTTTCAACCTGTGTCGCCATCAATGCTACTTTAATATCTGGAAATTGATTAGAAGTGCAAGTTGAAATTTTCTTGCATGGATATAACTTGCATGTTTGAGACATGACATGATACTGGATACTATCTTGTCGCACATAACCGATAGCACCGATTATATATATTATAGTCATTCGATTTTCGTAATGGCTGACACAAATATTGATAGGGACAGGCAATGGATTGCATTCCTAACAAAATTAAAAACGTGAGAACCTTTTTAAGATACTTAGGTAGGTACACACTTTTCTCCAATAAAATACTTCGGAATGCTCACTCAGAAGTGAAAGTATCTTTCGTAAAAACAATTCAAAGGCGTTTTCCAATAATGCATATGACACAAAGAAAGACATGCTACGGGCGGAATATATCGATGCAGCTGAAATGTATTTTATGTTTTTTTTCAAACAGAGTTCCAAAATTTATTAAACTTTTTCGCACGATAGTAATTTATTTCTTGTTCTAGAATCACGGTGAATGTTAGTGAAGTTTAAATTTGTCGTTTGAATTCAATTTGTTGGAAAGTTTTCACAAAAAATCCCCGTCCAGCGAAATAGAAAGTGATTTGCTTAATAACAGCATGAATGACAGCATAATATTATAATCCCTACAGTATACATATATGGATTGCAAATGGCAAACAAACATAAATGTGGAGTCTACCGTATGTAAACTTTATAATCTATCACTGGTTTACGTTCATAAATGGTCGCACACTAATCTTATACTTTATAAATAGGAAGCATGGTGTGTACTTCAACTAGTTTATATACAGTCAAGCAGTGCTTGCATTTTTAATGCCACATGCAACTTTCAAAGCTGCTTTTATCTTGTTTTTTTTTCACCTTTTTACAATCACGTGCCATACTTCTTTGATACAACTTCCTTTTTATGTATCGTAATAAATAAGGGAATTTCTTCTATAATTCAAACTAACTGCTTGATTTGGTTTTGCAAAGTAAGCACCACTACTACTATATACATTTCAGCATTCGCAAAACCAACAAAGCGTAGCAGCAATTTTTATCAGCAACAACTTGACTTATTTCTCCTTCTTTGTAGAACACTTGGTTGAATGCAATCGTTCCTTTCTATCTCTCTTTCTTCAAGAAATTGTTACTTTGAATTTCTATAACACGCACGCTAGCACACAGTACAGCTAAAGATGATGATACATACATGCAAATATGGACGAAAAGAGGAAAGAATTTCGCCAAGATAAAGTGATATGCACTAGTTGAACAAGAAACTACGAAAGTCTCTTGTTGATAAGTCTAACTCAAGCAGTTTCTTTTGATTTATTTCAGAAAATTGTGACAAAGCTGGTATGACTTCAAAAATATCACATTCTGAATCTAATATGTCATGTTCACGACGGAATCGCCTGTAAAAGTGTATTCCAGCATCAAACATAATATTTAACAAGTTATATAAGATACCAAAAGACGTACGGTTGAGTAGTCAGTGTATGTTTAATTAGTGGCTTAAATATGTACATGCCACATCAACCTAATGAAAAATGAAAGTTGTGAATTCGTAGTACAAATCAGAGCACGATTCCTTTGATTTAAGCCATTAAAATATCGTAAATTCAATTTCTAAAAATATCGTAGATATGCGTAAATATAAAAATATTTGTACATAAAACGATTAACAATATTTGTTCTAAAATGCTCGAAAATTGAGGAATGTTTTTAGAAGTATGGACATGTGTCATTTTTTAAGGCATTTTGTTAGGAACGATGGAATCCATCAAAAATACTGGTGTATGATGAATGGAGCTTTAACATTCTGATTAAAACTCATTCGCCACAAATAAAGGTCAAAGGTAAATATTACATGTGAAGAACAGTTAAAAAGTGTACTTTTGCATGGATTCTTGCAATGCAAAATAACTGTATTTAATATTTACTCTCGCTCTACGTTCTAATTTGGAAAGAATTTTGTACCGAAAAAGTAGCATAAGATGGTGATGGTTGGTGTATAGCTACAGCTCTTTTTTTTTTTACTTTCTCCAAGTTTGCCTAAGCTAAATTAGAATTTTTATATCACTGCTCCTAGTGCTACTACTCCTGGCCTGGCTCTTCAACATCGAAATGAGTTTTTCACGAGGAATTAGCTATTAGCCTATGTATTCGTTCGTGTTGAGTGGGAAAGTAATGAAAAAGTGAAAAATAGAGATTTCCATTTAAACTAGTTTTTCATATATTTATATACTACGTTTTTTTCAAAAAAAAAAAATCTAGAAAAAATTCACGTTAGAGGAAACAGCTCAAACGCATATCACATACATCTCCTATTTATGAGCCTATTTCCCCCGATAAAAAAAACCCTGCATGTATGTAATTACTTATCTAACAGCCATCTCCGAATCCCAAAGAAACCACTGAATGGGAGACCGAATGGCTTGTCCACACATAATAACGACGTTTTGGAAACGATGAGAGAAATGGTAGAATTGAAGTATAGCTCGTTTGGCAATCGGTTTTATGTAGGAAGAGAGAGTTGGGGCGAGAAAAAATACTTATTTTCCATTCCCACTCATCAGTACATACAATGCAATGCAAAAGAACACGCCTAAATTTTTAACCACTCCAAGCACCCTATTATGCTTTCTCTTAGATTACTTTCACTTGTAAAGCCATGCCACGTCATGGCAAAAAGTCAAGCCAAAAGTCAATACAATTGGATTTGATAGTGTCACATAGCAAATTAAGGCAATGACATTCCAGCTCCCAAATGCCTGTAAGCTATGTTGTATAAAAGAGCCAAATTGTACGAAAACATGTACCAAAATATGTACAAAGATGAGCACAAGAGACAAAAGGGAGACAAGAACAGTGCATCCAATATCCTACGACGATACTTGCTGATATACTACTACAGTAGTACTAGTCTTATAATTGCAAGGCTTTGGGTAGTTGGGTACGCTAACCAGTGAAGTTTTACTACAGAAGAAGGAAAGTCGAAAATGGAAGGTAGAATTTTCTATGTAAGGATGTACGTATATATCTTTATTTAACTATTACAACTGCTTGGATGGTGGATAGGACAGGAAAGATTTTATAGGAATCCCTAATGGCTTGTAAACCTTTTTTTTAGGATCTCCAAACAGACATCCAACATTGTCCTTAGTATTGAAGTAGGAGGCTCGTGTAGGAAAAAAAAGAGTTTTGATTCTACTGCTTTTCTGCTTTGCGTATTTATCTGACTCCTGAACTGAAGTTGATGGTGCTATACATCTCTACATAGCTAGAGATATACATACGAGGCATGTTGTAGCCCATTTTAATAATTGTGTAGTTCTATCTATTATGAATGTAAAATACATCCGCTTTTCAGGGATCTACTTAAGCAGGAAATGTATTCAAGATAAAGACGTAGAAAAAGAAGAAGAAAAGTGTGTAGTGTAATAAGTAATGATAATGTGTACTGAATTGAAGAAAGTATGAGTTTTCAATTTCCACACTTAGAATCAAATCACAAAAAAGCGTAGAATCAACTACTTTGGTGTGGTGCAGTTACTACAATCCCGTAAATCGATGAATCCTTGATCATGAAACGAGTCAAACTTTCGCTTATACTTTTACAACAACCACATTGCCTCATTGACAGTTATATTATTTACGTGTTAGCAGTTTTGCCTATGTAAACAAATCTAACTTGTGTAACACGTGTGATGTAAGAGAAAGTAGTTTTCACGTATTGCAGACTATTGAACTCTTATAAAAAATCCCACAGAGAGTTGTAGGGGCATGTCATGCATAATATCATATCATACAATTTATCAACTCATTTTCATTCAGTGATGAATTTACTGCAATCAAATAAAGTTGTGCCTGTTCCTATTAATCATGATTATTCGTTTTTTTCCTATAGCCCTGAGAACAAAGTGAGAAAAATCTTGGAACGTTTCAAGTGGAAACTTGAAAAGCTGAATTGACTTTAGATTTAACGAGCAAAAAAGTTCAAAGGCTACAAAAAGTGTTACTGTAATACTGGTTCCTGAACCGAAAACTTTCCTTCCGTCCTATCGAAGATTAAAATGAAGATACATAATTTTCATATGCATGCATCCATTATCAAAACGTTTCAATCTTTCTCTTGTCTATCCTATTAGGAAAAATGATTGAGCTTGCATGAAATAAACTAATAAATGAACTAAAGATTAAAAAAAGAATTTTAAATGTAATTAATCATAATCACATTTATTTTTCCGGAAAATTGTTTTGCTGTACTGTAGTAATACAAAATTACATCCTTGTATCTCATTCCAATCATTCATTGACTACAAAACGTGGAAGTGTTATGACTAGAATGTTATATAGTGAAAATATAAAAACCTTAAAAACAGAGCAGTGCTGTTGTAGGAAAAGTTGAGACTAAAGTAGACTAAAATGAGTTCTTGTTTGGTCCCATTCTTCTCTTCCTGACGACTTTGTAATTAAAAGCTTGTCAACATATTGCATTACAGAGAAAATATGTTATTATTAGACGTATAAATGAAAATCCCATTAAAAATAAGGCTACATCTATGCACCTTTCAATGCGCACATTAAAAACTAGCAAACTGAAAACTACTGCAATTAGCAGCAGCTGTTGTTGCATCATGAGACACAGTTATCCAGAGCCAGCATTATGATTTAACATTGTGCACAACTTATGCATGTACATTACACAAATTACACGGTGTTCACGTGCTGTAATACTTCAGAATGATTAAATTATAGTGTACTCAAATGTTATCAACAGTATTAAATGACAAACAACGATATACTTATTCATTATCTATTATTAAAAACCTCACTATGTAACAATATAACATAATATCATGTGCCATTAATGGTTCTCTATGACCCTAAAAATATACTCGAGTTCAGGCTTTCTCCTTACGGCTTAAAATATTTTGTAATTAATTGAAAGTTAAAAGTATATAATGATAAAGTATATCCATGCATTAGAGAGCCCCGCACTTCCTACATTTTTTATGCGTCAATGTGAAATTCAAGAATTATATAAATATTACATCAATGAATAATCTTAAAAATTAAACTTAAATGGAATGTAGAGCAACAACATACACACTTGTTTGTATGTTTGTATAATTTTATGCACAGAAAAAGAAAGTTGCAAAAAATCTCTCGTTCTATATTGCATTTCAAGGTTATGCTCATTGGCATTACTACTATTACTAGTAGCAGTGTAACCGTACAAGTACAAGCATGCCAACATTCTACAAAGCTACACCGAAAGTCTAACTTACGTCCAGCGACAACTTGCTGGAATAAATGGTAGACACGACACTAAGGAAAGAAGAATCTTCGCATGATGGAGAAAGCTATGGAAGTTCTCTTTGTAAATTTACGTCCTTAATGTAAACCAGAGCAGAGGGAAAAGTTTTCTGTGTTCCATAATGCTAAAATCAAGTTCGTGGCAAATTTTCCCTAACAAGTAGAACGTCGTTCTGTGGTGTGTGTTCTGTGCACCAAATGGGGAATACAGCTAAAAGCCACATGTAGAAATTCAGAGTAATGCATATGTAGAGGAATGTAGACTTACTTTCCCTGAAAATTTGAGCATAATGCATAAAACGAAGTATAAGGTATGAATGAAAAGTATGAAAGTACCAGGAAGCTTTTGGCTTACATTTTGCAAAGCTTGGGTTTGGCTAGTACATATTATTATTACTTCAATTGAACTTTGCAGTTTGATATCAATTCATGTAATAATACGTAATACCAGTTGGTTCGTACCACACGAGCTTGAAACTTGTTTCTAAGCCCTGTAGTCACAAAACAGCCCAAGTGAAGAAACACTGTTTCCATTTTGTGCTGGCATTTTACTTCTGATTGTAAATGCAGGGGAACATTTATTGATGAAAGCATATGTATGATTCATGAATATGACCTCAACTTTTACTTATACTTTTAAATCTCTGTTACATTTTCTCTCACGGATTCTATTTTTTCTAGGTTTTTTTTTTCTGGAATGCATCTGTTCAATCAGGTATGCTTAACAAATGTACTTATGTAGTAGGCAAAAATTGAGTGTGGTGTACTAAGATGTAATAAATATATCAGAATATTTCGTGGCTGGAGTATATTATGTGTTTCATTTAGAACTCACTTTATCCAGTTCCCACCGCTTTCTGAATAAAAGAATTGAGGAGCGAAAGCGCGGAAAAGCATTTTGCGGTTTTCTACCGTTTCTCAAGTAGAAACATGGTTATTACAGTTTATGGAAATGCCATGCAATTTGAGCGAATGACTGTTCTCCTTCCGGATAGGTTAATATATATGCACTATTCACATGTCGGTACTTTATATAAGATCACGATTCTAGTACTTAATGACTATATTGGCTACTGCTACTGGGGTTTCCTGTCCAACTGACAGTTCTCATTTTGCTAAAACGTCATATCAGAACAACAAGAACAACTAAACTGTTCGTTTAATGAATGATGAAATCCTTTCCTCTTTAATGCAAGCTTCGGAATAATAAATCTTGATGGTACGAACTCAAAGAAAGAACTCAAATGGCAAGTCGACATTTTTCGTTTGTATTTAAAATACTAACTCAGAACTCCAGCTTGTATTATGAATCGTAGCCGAATTATATCATAATCGAATTAAAAAGTATGCTAAATGAATTTTTACGCAAGCATTTATGTATACATGCATTTAATTTAGTGTCCAGTTAAGACATGTAAAAACTTAATAGTTTTATGCAACAGTGAACTTTGTCTCTTTGTTCAGGGCTACGCAAAATATTTTATTTTACATTTAGGATTTCAAATGGCTTGGAAGAATGTATGCTACAGGAGACTTTGTCTGTGATGGAATTGTTAGTGCTATACTAGTTAAAAACGGTTACTAACTGCAAGAAAGATGGGTACTACTAACATTCGGTAATATCTTCTCCGAAATTGTCCTGTTCAGCAGTACACATTAAAAACAGAGCTTACATACAACACATTGACTTGACTAAATCTATAATAATTATCTGTAGCGACTTATGTCTGTGTAATAAACCCATGTCTGCTTAATTGACCACGCAGTGAAGGTTCTTTTTTTTATTAACAGCCACAGACATTCAACGATACACGTACAACATATATGAAAGTTAGTTTACAATAGTTTATATATAAAGTTCAAAAGCAACCAACTTTTCTATTACGGATCATCTGATGGAATTATATAAATTTTGTCTGTACTAACTACCATCCAGTCTACTTAACTTTCACTTGCTTCATTTCATACAAACCTTATTGTATGCATCCTGCATCTCTCTTCTCTCCTCCTACAATAATACAATATTCCCTACTGGAGACTTAGTGTTAAATCAATAACAGTGTGCAATCTAAAGGAATAGCAGCAAAAGGCTGAGTAGTATCCGCTCTGTCTCGTAATGATATATTGTCTTTTATAGATTTACTTTGCGGTATACCTCAAGACAATGATGATAAAGTCGGTCGCCCTGTTGAAGCCCATAAATTTTGGGTTAATAATGAAGGGAAAGTGAAATAATAGAGAAAATTCATAAAAAAAAGTCTCTATATCTTCATTTGCTTTATTTGGAACATCGAGTCTTTGATCTTAAAGGTTCCCGCAAATCGTGAGTAAATCGTCTACATAATATTATGTTGAGGTTAAATGCTTTGTACATCTACGATTTTTTGTAAACGTAAAATGTACATTGTACCAATATTTACACGAAATCTAAATACATACATGAACGATTTCAACATTGTTTTTCGTCAAAAGTTGGTAACATAATATATTGCAAAGATATTGTGGTATACTTCATAGTTCTTGTTTAAAGTTATATTTCTCTATAAGAGCATTGCTTTATTACGAAGAGAAGAAAATCCAAAGACTCTTACTCTTAACAAGGAGCTTATTAATTTTATGTAATACAATCGACAACGAGCATCATTAGTGCTCCAGTTTTCGGTTGCATAAAACAGTAAAAATATGGCAGTTTTATCCGTTTACTAAACAAAATACTTAAAAACTTTTCCAATACTGTTCGCTCGCACAACATTTTGTTTTTTAATCTAAATTCAGTGAAATAATGATATATGTATTTCACTTTCACTTATGTTAACTGTGAGTAAAAATGTTTTATTATATTCATTCTTCGGAAACGCTTTTGTATAACCGAACCACACGCATTCTTACCGCTGGACTGAATGTAATCGCTAATGACTGTGCTACTGTGCGAATATTTACTCTGGCCAAATACACAATGGAATATGCACCAATATATTTTTGTAACATAAAAGAGCATCTCGTTTTGTTGTAAAAAACAGCTTGTCTTTTGATGATGATATTTGGCTGTCTTTCTTCCTCTATTCACTGATGATGATGATTCGAAAGAAAAATCTAACATTGACGAAGATTTATGATGTTGATGATGTATAAAATATAATGCTGCTGTTCTGGCTGGTGGTGCCAATATTATTGCCTCTCCTCAAAAATATCAGAAAGAAATCTTTGAGCATTGAATGGAACATAATGATGCATAAAGTACGCAGTATCAAAAAAATATTAATGTCCCTTTAATATTTCTTGTCATTGATTATGTATTTAAAATAGTGTAAAGATAGACTTGTTATATTTTCAGTGGCAGAGTTATCAAATTGTAAATATCCTTGCATATCAATCTGATAGATTCATTTTAATCCAGACATAGCAAAAAAGGAAACATATTATGCATTCTATTCTAGTACGTCACCCCTTTTAAATGCTCAGCAGAAGTAAACTCTTTTTTTTTGGATTTGCACACAACAGTCGAGTTTCTCGTGGTATGCAAAGTTACAAACCAATATTACAACATTCTACATCTTGGCCAAACTTTTTTTCACTTTATTTCAGCACGAATTGTATTGCAACGAAATTGTAGTTTGTTCAAAGTATTTAGATGCAAATTGTGTTGCATACCAATACCAAAGCGCGTTTGGTACTACGTCAGTATGACCATTAAAACTAGTTCGTTTCAGAGTGGAATAATGACAGTGAGGAGGAGGGGGAGACGACGACGTGAGGCACAGATACTCAAAAAGCTTTCATATATTGCACAAGAACTCACTTTCCCGTCGGAAAAATATGTTGCTCCTGAGCTGTCCTGTCCAGTTTTCTTCGATCGAGAAGACTGTCATATCAGTATACTATTTGGTTTGTATATTGTCTTATATTACCCAATCCTTTTTTTACTGGTTGGATGTCGTTTCGTTTCTCTTTGAGTAGCTTTATCTAATGCTGAATAACTATTTTTACAAGGAATAGTTTTCCCTGTGTTAATACAGACACACATCACATCACTTGATTTTTACAGAAAAATATAATAGTAGTACATATAGACTATTGTACTCTGACCTTACTAAACTTAAACTTGTATTAGGACAAGAATGAAAAGCGCGTTGGATTATGGCGTGAAAGCATTTAATGGGCAAGGAAGTGTATACATTTCACATTGTACAGCTATATACGTGGTTGGTCTAACAAGATTGCAAAAAGGTTTAGTAATAGTAATAAAGGAAAGTGGTCAAGTGACAGGCCTGGTGATCTAAGAAAATCTAAAGCTTATAAAATGTAGTTAGTCCTTCTCAATCTTGTACGATAATATAATAAGTATGTAAAATGTAGAACGCATATATCTTTCCTCCAGTTTCAAATTATATCCTTTACCAAAAAGATATAAAAAACGCAGTTCGAAACAAGAGATAACTGCTAGATAAGTCTTTCTCCATCTACAAGGGAATAAAAACTCGGCTGAGTAGAATAAAAGGTTTTCTTCAAACATTCCAATCCAATGGACATCTTTCTCACTTTCTCTTTTTTTCTTCATCGGCTTATTGGCTCACAACCTTTTGTCTTACACATTAGTGCACATTGTATATTCAAAGAAATACCGTAGAGTAAGCGTTAGCCTAGCATATAACGTTTCAACATATTTCCTTGCCATGATGTTGCTTTACTTTCTACAATATCGAACGTTTTCTTTCGGAAATTCAATTATGTCTTGTTCTGTGCAAGAGTACTTGTGCATTCGTAGATTAAAATCATGCAATTTTATTATAAGTGGATAACGTCTACGACCTTCCTCACATGGGGCTTCTTGACTGACATGAATTTTCAATTCGCGATTATAGGATTGTGAAATGACTTTTCCTATCAATTCTACGAACAGAAAGAACCTAATGCAAGTATGTTTGCCAACTCGAAAATATAAGGAAATCGTTTACAAACTAAACTAATTGAATTTGGTAAAAATGACATCATGAAAGAGTGTCTTCTCTATCACAATTCCGCCTGTCAACAGATTTATTAATAAACAGGACAGAGCTGTCAGTACCAGTATATTGTTATAAGTTGTTTTCATTGCTAAAATGATTGAAATCACATTAACTCAAATGAATCTACAGGAAGACGATAAACAAATATGGAGATAGGAAAAACACATGGGTCCAATAATATACCAGTGTTATTGGGTAGTATCCAATTTTGCATTCTGTCACTTGCAATATAGGTTGAGTAGTAAAAGTAAATCCCTCGAAAATTAAATTGTTGATCTTTGTGATTTATCCGTGCATATATTCACACTTAATTCAGGTATGACACGCCATGTTAGCTTAAGACCTATAACCCTGAGACAATTTCGCTCTTTCAAATCGATAGATTTAGATACATGAGTGTAATGGAAAAGTTTTACCGTCGCGTCGTGAGTATGACTTTCACCAAATTTACTTGGGAATAGAGTTACTAGTTTATTTTGCGTGCGACAATTGCTAGAACCATGTTTGATTACTTTGTTGGGTACCCACATCGACGAAGCAAGCCTGTCTACTTTAAGTAAAAACCGTTAACCGTAACCAACACACACGTAACACAAATTGCTTTGATGGATGAAATTGATCGGACAACAGATTTAGTAGTGGAATCCAAAAAAAAATCTGCTGGCGGGTAGAAAATTTTTGGTAATGAGAGACTAACTGAGCTATATGCAATGTTTTACTATAATAGGGGTTTCAATTCCAAATCCAACCTGCATACTTCGTTGATCATTTTTTTTACTGGTATCCAGCATCCAGCTAGTTTTGTATAGTCATGGTCACATACGTTTTTTAAGAGTGAGCAGTGGTCATAATATAAAGTTTTCAATGAATGCGTACACTGTACATTTGTGCCGGAAAAATTATGTGTACAGTACACAACATCATTGCAATTAGACTTCTCTGTCGTTTTCCAGTTCATACAATCCCCCTCTCATATTATTGTATCTCGTAGACATTTTCTCTCTCTGTGTGTATCTTGACTATACCTTAGGGATTTCAAATTGAGTAAATGTGGTAGAAATACGAAGTGGAAGAAGGAGAAAGTAGGTTCTTTTTACTAATTGGAATAGATGTCAATTGCTGTTTTCACCATTTTAGCAAAGAAGCACGAAACACATAAGCCATGTATTTATTAAAGTGTTTTATCGTACTCTGCGGAAGAACGCAGTCTGGCCTGGCTTTCTTGTTTGTTCTGGTTTGCTGAATTGTAATAGAAGTAATGAAATCGATTTTTTCATTTACTGATCAAATAATAACATCAAATAATAAAATATATCGTGTGTAATGCGAGCTACATTACACATCTTTGAAGTTATTATTATTGCCTATCGATTCACTCACTTAACTTCAAAGCATTATTTTGTTGCTTATAAATAAATATGTACAAAACAAGTTTATCAGGAAATTTTTGGAATTTTTCTCTCTCTATTATGATATGACTATGTTAAAGCGTAACACAGGATGAAGTCTACTGTAGTGGTCGGTTTAAAATATAACTTTCCCTACTTTACCTGAGATCATTTGAAACTTGCAATAAACGTAATACCGCCTTTTTACAAATATCAGCATCTGTATTTAAGGAAACCCCAGGTGAGCCATAACAGTTTCATCAGAGTCATTCCATACCAATCGCATAAATGTCGGGAAAAAGGCTTTTGTATTTGTACTCACAATAGCATTGCCCAGTGCCGCGCCAAAGTAAAAAGTACAAATAATTTGCTTGAAAACATTTTTTCTGTTAAATGTCTCTCATTTCATCATACTAACTTGTACATCGAATTTATTCGTCACGTCCAAGAATAAATATGCCATCGGGGAGATTTCAGATTATTTATCGCAAGCACTCCCAAAACTTGTAAAATCATTTTAAGTTTTCTTTGACCGAACTGAATTGACTAATGTCTACAGCATTTTTATACAAAAATTTCTTACCTTGTGTTCAAGTCTTTTGGCGTAGTATTTTGTATCTTAATGTAGTAATGAAAAATGTGAAAATGATTGGCTTGACTTGAAGTACTAACTACTACTTAATGAGATTCTGTATCAATACTAGGAAATACTTTTCATTATATCGATTACTTCCTCAGACCAAACGTTTTGTCGCATTGTCAGCGTTTATTTATGTTCCCACCTCCCACAGGACCAAAGCCACTAAAACCATCACATCCCATAGAATTGTTTAAATTAAATTTATTATGTAATGATACTCACTACTGGTGTATCTGCCTATAATTGTGAAATTTCTGAAATTATTCAGAAATCTAGCCTGTTTGCTTGGGGGTCAACAAACTTTGACACATGTATGCAATGTACACTTTACACTAATTCAAGAACATGCATGCGCTGAATAATAAACAACACGTCTTGTTTTTTGTAGCCGCTGTCATTCATCTTTAATACGTGTACACTCTACACGAGCTAAAATATTCCAAAATTTCATTTCACTTCATAAATACTTTTCCTTACTACTTTGCAGCCACATACTATGACAAAAGAATTGCAACAACGAAAACTGATGAAAACGAAAGAAAAGCTTTCGCCTGGCCTGCTGCATAGCTTGAAATTTATCTTTGTACAATTGATCCCACACAACATCTCCAACAATTCAAAACAAGCATGCATAGTACATTTGTATGAATGTATCATTCCATAAATCTATAGGGAACAGCAGTACTATTTCTTTTACTTTCTCCAACAGCCAGAGTAAATTATGCGTGAAAATCCATTAGCGTAATCCCACAGAGCATTTATTTTTTCTTCTTAAGTTCACAGTTATAACCGTTTCGTTTGGCCTGTGTACCATGTGCAATGAACAGTTCATAATACACCCATGTACAACAAATGTAAAACATTCATACTTACCTTAAATTTAAAGATAAATGTGTTGTAATATTAAATATTTAGCAACAAAAAATTTATACGTACGTACATTAAAATTCATCTGATGTTAAAAACCTTTGAAAGGGGTTCTGGGAATAATAGAGATTAACATTTTTTGCTTCAAAGTTTTTGTAGATGAGACAATGAAAATTTTCAGGTAGAATGTAAGAATTCATATCATTCTGGAAAATTTCACTGATAATTTCTGTCCTGCTACTATACTAGTCAGAAGTGTTTTTAAATTGTTTCCCTTTCTTTGTTTCCATTGAGGTATTCTCTTCTCAACTACTTTGTTCAAATATCAGGCTTTCTTGTAAAATCTTAGGATTTAAGAGAAAACATCATTTATGCGTACTACTTCAACTTGGCTCTTCAATTTTCACTTGAACACTGTTGTAAGCAGCAGTACAATCTCAAATGTAGAGAAAAACTATTTCGAAGACCCTGAAAGGTCAAATGTTCTATGGAATGATTGTGTAATATGATACGAGCTTGGTACCTCCAACCTCCAGCATAGCATTCCAATAACGATTTCCTTTTAGTTTATCGAATATGAGTATATGCATACAGAGGACCATTATGAACGAAGTATTGGAGATATAGTTTGATATATCATAGAAATATGAAAGTAGCTGAAAAAACGCAGTAAATTAAGATTTTACTTTTTAAAATATCATAATTGACAAAACTGATTTTAATATTCTTTTATAAATATTTGTCAGAAGTTTCCAGTTTTACCCTTGCATTCGAATTTTGATGGAGGTTGAAACACTGGAATGTTTAACCTTAACCTGAAGTTAACCTGATTAACTACGATTGAATATACTCTAAATCAAAATGGAAAAGCTGTACCTGTTTGATAAAGACAATATTTCATGGTGCCTTTACAAACGGCCGATTTTCTGCCAAACGCACTCCAGATTTCATGAGATATTAGACGTTTTGACAGATGAACAGACAATGCCAGGACTTTCAACTGCGTAAATAGAATTTGTTACTTTCATGTATGTATATATCTTAATATTCTCAGCACGGCGATGCCTTAGATCGTGTAAATTGTGCAATGAAAGTGTGCATTAGAGACAATATACAAGTGTTGCCTTGTGTAGTACTATTATAAATGCATAACTTGATTCGATACAAGTGGTCGAAGGCAAAATGATCATCATATGAAAGGAACTGAGCTGGAACGAAGATTTCTAGGGTCACTTCTGGCTACTTTCGTTTTCCTGTTTGACATGCTTTGGAAGAAATCAATGACGAAGAATTCAATTTTACCAAATCGAGTCCACATGCTTTCACTTGTGTGGTTGATTGCAAGCCTATTTCTACAGATTGCAACATTACCACTACGACCAGGGTTCGAAAAGCCTTGAGCGTTATTTAAAACGAATCTTTGGTGATATTTTCCGCTTTGGAAATAGGACGAAGCTATTCATAGTTGATGGCCTCTTCTCAGCTCATATCTAGTGCGAAAAAGTCGACTTCAACGAAAACACAGTTCCCTGAGCGAACTGATTCCAAGCAGAAAATACTGCGAAAATAAAAGTTTCAAAAGTCTATTTCGTTTGTCGTTCTCAAGTCAAATCTACGAAATATGAAAGAAAAATTGATTGGTTAGGTAACCGTGGTGTCATCACTATGGAAGAAATATTTTGTAAGCACGTTTTCAATAATTCGTAAATAGTTCGTGCGGAAAGAAGGGGGTAACATTTCGCGTATGGTCTCTGTGAAATAGCAACGAAATTTCGACTAGGTGAAATAGAAACGAAATTCCATTACTATTTCACCTATGACCTGAGAACAAAAAAATGAACTATTTCCCTCCGCTCTTATTTTGAGTCGTTTTCGTGCGAAATATGCGACCTGAGTAGAGGCCATGACAAGTTAAAAATGGGTTTCTTCAGTTTGAACGATTCTTCTACGGGTTACAAATTTACAATGTAATTCAAGAGATGTGAAAGTAAGTGAAAGCATTGTGATCATAATAAAAATTTAAAATCAACATTTTAAGGAGGGAGACTATCATATGAATACACGCGATAAAAACAGCATTTAACAAGTATTCATGGCTCGGGAGTCATAGAGTTTT
>JAQIWN010001339.1:0-21360 GCA_034699025.1 Entomobrya cf. arborea Gr-Col-00668
GTACCTAAATACATATGCGGTAGGCTGTGGATGTGGCATGCTGTGGATTCGTCAAGCTGTGGGTTTTAGTAATACCCCTATTTTTGTCTCTGTTTGTTCATCTTATTCTCTCGTTTTTTCTATACGCTAATAAATACATCCAATCGTACTATCGAAAGTCCTAAAAACATCCAGAAAAAAGTAAGCAGTGGAAATGGTCAAGTCAAAAAAGAAAAAACATGAACAAGGTCCTGCCAACTTGGGAAATCCACTTGAACGTCTAAACTATCGCCACACCATTATACCATCACCTCCAACAATTTTTCAACCTTGTTGTTTTTTTTCTCTCTCTCTCTCTCTCTTTCTCCTGTCTGTTGACTGACTCTAGTATCAAAAATAAATAAATGCATTTTACTTTCTCTCTCCTTTTTCTTCCTCCCTTCCTTGTTTGCAGTCTTGTTCACTTATTCAACTCTTCTATTCTACTTTTTTTTTTACCTTACCTGCCTTTCCTCTCTCCATCTTCCTCTCACCAATTTGCACTCTAGTAATTTTTGGGGCGTGTGTTTGTGTATGTATGTGGCTTTGCAACCACCTCCACACACACCGCCACCACAAGAAAAAAAAAGAAGCTAAGTATAGACAGTATAATAGCACGTGAAAGGGGGCAATAAAGACATAAAAAAGTTGGCCATGCTATGTTTTTCGAGGTTATATACATAAATATCTATTTTTTCTACTGCTGTTGTTGTTCTAGCTTTTTTTTTGTTCTCCTCCTGTGATATTTACTACTAAAACCTACTTTCTCTCTGTTTACTTGTGAAAGAGTTGACTTGAACGGTTGACTCTCTTTCTAAGCTGAATCTGATGGAAGACTAGTGAAGTGGATTCCATCCACCATCACCACCACCACCAAAAGCATATTATATGTTTTTAGAGAGCCAGTGTGTAAAAGCAACAGCAAGCAATGTAAGAGAGAGAGAGAGGGAGAAGACGAGAAACAAGGAAAATTTACTGAGGGCTGAATTTGAAAAAGTACTTTATGACTTTGGAGGCTGCTGCTGTTGTTGTTTTCCACAAGGCAAAATGCTTTCTCTTCTGCTGCACTACACAGAAACACATTTTACCATTTTATGTGTTGTGTTTTTGTGTGTGTTTCAATGGAATCGCATGCAAGATCATAGAAAAGTACAGAAGTAGTCGGTAGGGATGATCATACTGATAATACTCTCTGGTTTTGAGTGTTTATAGTTTATATACATTATTTTTTGGATGTCGCATCTTTTTTCATGTGGCTCGTTTTTAGGTTTTGTTTATGTATGATGTATTCAGGAAGTGTATTTATATTCGTTTTGTTGCATTGCAAGCAAAATCATAAAGGAAATGAAGTAAAGTACGATATACCAAATTATGTTAAAAGTAGTAGACAAGGAGAGAAAACTCTTTCTGACAGATAGAAAATGTCTGGGTTGAAACTGCGTAGGTTCCATTTTGATGATGATGAGGATGATACACACACTATGTTGCTGTTTTGAAATTCATCGAATAAAATAGTAAAGTTATGTGTTGTTGAATTGTAGAGTAGTAGTTTGGTTGGATGGTGGTTGATGTGCTTTTAGTTGTGGGAATGTTAAGGGAAAAGAAGATACTACGCTAAACATATTTTCTATTTTGACGTTCTTGCTTACACAAAAAAAAATGTTAGAGTAACAGAAGAGTGGTACAATAGCAGGGGAGTGAATGACTACATATCTTTAAAAGAAAAGTGTTCTTTTCCTTTGTGCAATTCTATACAATTACGCAATGATGTAACATTTCTAAACCGCTAAAAAGTAGGAGAAGTCTTGGGGAAAATATTTTAGGTAAAATAGCCGCATATTTCGCAAGTAATAATTGTTTTTTTTTTAAATATCTTGAGAAATTCAGAAAATTTCATCACATGTTATATTTTAAACTTGTGTTAACTGCGCATAAAATACCTGTATATTTACATGATACTAAAACTTTTGCTCCAGGGTAAATATTTAGTAATTGCGTATAATTAAAACATAATATTATTTAAACAAATTATGACAACATTTTTTTGTAATGGCTTTAAATACGGTTCTTATAAATGGCTAAACACCATTGTAAATATGACAGTCAATAATTATAATTAGCTGCTCTATCTTTGTTGGATATTATAGTGTCGTCATTGTGGAACATAACTAATGTTAAATTATAATTTTTAAATGACGTATGCTAGCAAGACTGATCGTCAGCTCGGCATTTCAAAGAGTTCTTGGTATCAGAAAGCGCTAAACAATAAGAATAAAAATATATACAACATCAGAATATCTAAATGATGTATAATTTTTTGCCTGAAGGCTGATACTCTCCCTCATGTTTGTTTAGTTTTAATACAAACTCCAAGACAAACGGAAACGCAGGTTGCAACTGTGGTGGTGTTGCAATAACATGTATATAGCCCATGTAGTTTCCTACACAATACAATAATGCTGAAACTCCTCTTTGTTTATCAACTTGTTAATGCTTTCAAAACAAATGATTTGCATGACGCTAAGGGCGTTTCTATTCCTTGACATGAAACATGAACATCAAAACAGTAATTTGTACTCTAGAATAATATGTTTATTCCGAATTCTAAGAACGCACTAAAATTAAGAGAACAACTGTAGTTATTACAACAGCTCTAGTATTTATGCACAATTATATATTGCACCATACTCTACCTCGCACATAAATTTTTACATGTGCTACAATATGGTAGATTTGTTTTCAATCTTTTCATTTAAGATTTAACTGATGAGTGTACAATAATGCTTTGTCGCTGTCAATGATCAATAAATACAATCAATTTCTTCTTCTTTTTTTCCATGTCTCACATTTTGTCCTGTGCTGATTACCATTGAACTTAACTGATTGTAACTGTCTGTCTTCCTTACAAACTACTTGTGTTTTTTTGTCATTTATTTGCACATAGTCTCCCTCTTTCCTTCCCCTTCTATCTCCTTTCTCTCCTTTTATATATTTTTTTCTTCGTCTTTTTCTCTTTTCAATCGAAGAGGAAATGGGAAATGGTGGTATCAAGTAACAGGTGATTATTTTCTCCTTTTATTCCTTTTCTTCCTTGTGCTTCTTCCCACTTCGCTTCCGTTGCACTGATAATAATCACGCTGCTTGCTGGTGTGTATGGTATGCTCCCATTGGTGTTCCGGTGTGAATTCGAGTTTTCTCCCTTTTTCTTCTCTCTTCATTCACTGCTTCTCATCCTCATCCCATCCTCTTGATATTGTGTAATAGAAAACGGCAAATCTAGAAAGAAGATGAACAGCAAAAAGAAACAAGATGCTTTACTTCTCTCTTCTTCTTCGCTTGATGATCATAATGATGATGATGATTATACTCCCGTGAGTGTCTACTATATGCCCATATATCTTTTTCTGTCGTCTTGATTGCTAAGTTATAGGTACATAAGTTGGATGGATCATGGGGAAGAATAAAAGATTGGAAAGCTTACGAATAAAATATTATATTTATCAGAATCATGTTCCTCACTTTCTCTCTATAAACCATGTAGTCTCCCTGGTACATATTGGCTAAAAAGCAGATTGATTTTTCACGGTGATGGTGTTTTCCTCCTTTCCTTTCTCATCCCAGCACCACCACCACCCGACCTCTCTACTATCTTATAATCAAGAGGTGGTGAATTTTGACTATATACATGTGCTGTGCGTGTGTATCCATATAATAGAATAATCTTTGGAGTATTTTTTTCTTCGTAGTAGTAATGTTGGGAAAAATATATATGGCAATCCATCCATGAGTTTTCTCGATCGTCTTCTCATGTCTACCCAAAAGACTTTATAACTGACTGATCGACTGACGATGAGCTGAGTGAATCTTTCCCGTTTTTCCGTCAACTGTTTGGAAAGTATATCAAGTCATTCAACTGAATAACTCAAACAGGTATACATAGTATATATGTATTATGCATCCTTCAGTATTCAACCTAAACAGGCAGAAGACATGCATGCCAGCAAAAATGAGAAAGAAAAGAAAATTGTAAAAATGCAATTGTGTGAGTCAAACCCGGAAAACTGATGAGATGACTGAAGAAGTAGTTATTTCGTTTCCGCTTCATACCATCCCTTTTTTGACAAGACGGGAAATGCGTTTGGTTTTTTTCGTTACACAATTTTTGTTTTTTGATATGGATAACTCGATGCTTTCAATGTTTCCATCTACCATCCCCCATTTCTGATGTACTGACAGTGTGTAGACATGTAGGTATATGTAAGCTAGAAAATATATTCGATGATCAGAGTCAAAATGGAAGGACGTGTAAAAGTATTTAGTCTTCTCACGTGCCACAATAAAGTTACCCTTCATTCACATTGTAATCATCCTCCTCCGCACTCACTCAACATCATTATCATCTTCGCCATTCTCTTTATCTCGTTCACTCGGAAGGAAATTGACAGAATTATTGTTGCACCAGACCAGCACTCGTTTTATTTCTCTCCGCAGCTTAAATTCTATCGACACTGCTTATTTTTATTACACGCCTTACCAACTCCAATCAGCTATGCAAATGTATGCCTAAATACTATACGTGTACTAAGCTTTTTCATGTTGGAAACAAACAATATTCTATTTTTAACAGAATTTTTTTCTTCTTTAATTCAATTACTGCTGTTATGTTTTTTCCCTTCATATCATGTGCCCTCGTCATTAGCATTGCAATATACTGAAATACCTCTATGCCTCTTTTGTCTAGCATTTACTGTCACATGCACATGTTGTATTTTTCAGAATCACAAAAATTCGCAATTCGATATAACATCTCATGTTACTTCTATCCCATTATTTCAAAACGCATCCCCCTGACGACTATGCACCGCAATATTCTCAAAACCAATGTCCATATTTTTTCACAGACTAACTTTATTTTTTTGCTCTTTTTTCTATATTCTTCCCAAGTGGAATCGATACAATTTTATCGCATGTTCATGTACCGTTGACAATGCTGTTTTTTGTACTATATATTTTTACTGCATCCAATACAAGCCATGTGCGTTCTCCAAGAAGCTATCATTTTTTTCTTTTCCTCGAATTGATACTACTGGAACTTGATGCCATATAGTAAAATGTAACAACGGCAACATAGCTTTTACTATATATCCCACAACAATAACGTTCTCATCGTCGTCATCCGCAACAACAACTCTGTGAAAATGACAACAACGATGAGAACAATTGGTTTAGTAAATATTTATCTTGTATACACTTGCTCTTTTCTCCTTCCATCCATCCGTTGCTTCTTTTACTGGTTGTGTTGTGTTGGATTGGAGGGTTTTTGGTGCTTTTCTGTTGTTACATTATCATACTGTTGTATATATATATTTTGTAGTTTTTGCTGGTGATCCCCTTTTCCGTGGAAGAGGGTCAAACTTTCAATGGTACTACTACAACCACGAAATTCCATGCTAGTAAAATTGTTATGAATATAGTCGAAATGTGTGTGCACTTTTAGTCTGCATCATCATCATCATCATTGCCATCATCCACCGCCGCCAACAGCAGAGCAGCATAATAATGTGTATTATGGAGATTGTCGTGTGCTTTACTTGTATGCTATGTTAATGGTGGTGGTGGTGGTGGTACGGCATGTTCTAAGCTCACACAGACACACAAAGCATAATATATTTTATCTGGAATAATGGAATGTATGTATTTTTTCTTGGCATGCAACCATCTTTCTCTTTTTCTCCTCCGCCTCCTTTCTTCTCTCAACATCATCATCATCATCACGAACATCGTTCTCCTCTGCCTCCTCTCCTAGTCGTCGTCGTCGTCATTGCCATCGTCATCCACCATAATAAAGTAAATAGAAGCAACAATAATAAAAAGTGAAAATGGTGTTATGTATGTTTTTGCTGCGTCTTCCTGTGTGTCTTGAACATATAAAGTCATGCGATGTTTTTCTGTCTCTCTCTCTTTTTCCACCATCAGTAATAATGTACAATGTGCTGTTGCAGTAGTAGAGCCGTCCTCTTTTTTTCTCCCTTCTTTTTCTCTTTCCTATAAATATGTATAATATGTGGATATGGAGCCTCACTCACTCTATTTCACTCCAAGAGAGAGAGAGATGGAGAGAAAGAGAGAGTTCTTTTGTGACTTGACATTATCCTGCTTCACATTCACTCACATTCTCAAATGCTGCTCTTACCACTACTTCTACTGCAGTAGGAGCTGATGATGATAGTGATGCCAGTGGTGGTGGTGTTGTGTATATTGTTTATTCTCAGTGTATATAAAGTAAAGTATTCTTGGCAATAAAAGTGAAAACGACTGAAGGAAAGAGAGAGAGAGAGAAGAGACGACGATACAGCAGCAGCGGGAGAAAAAGAGAGAAGTGCCGCCACTGCCGCTATTAGAATAATAGCGATACAACGTACAAAAAAAGCTTAACTTTCCCACCACCAACATCCCTATCTTATGACTACTCGTATTGGTAGCGCACTTACTCTATTTATATTTACGTACATAAATAAAAAAAGAGAAAGTAAAATAGTAAAATGGGTATATTGTGTGCCGTGTGGACATGGACAACGGCGGCATATTTTCACTGTGACGATGATGATAATGATGATAATGGTGAATGCACACAAGAAAATTGTTGAAGAATGAAAGGAGTTTAGTGGTGGTAGTAGTCAGTTGGTTAAAGAACAAGAGGGAGGCGAGGGTGTACAAAAAAATATATGTACTTGTGTATAAATATAATGCCATGATAATGTGTGATGGTGGTGGAGTGTGTATATCTTTTAGGAAAAGTAAAGTATTTTCTGTGTGATTTTGTCTGTAGTGTTGTAGTGTGTCTGTGTGCGGGTGGTTCGGTGACTGCTGCATACATGCTACAACAAACTGGCAAGTTCACCAGCATTTTCTTGGCCATTAACCGTCAAACGAAAACGATGTTCGGTCCGATGAGCACAGAGATTCTCTCGTCTTCACTAAAACCACCACGATCACAAAAACGGCACGGGTTCCTCCACGCCAGTGTAACATCTCTTCTAGTTTTTTTATTTGGATTTCGTCGAAATCCCTTGCTTATATTTATGCGGGGATAGAGATATGTATGTATTCCATATTCCATGCCTTTTTGGTTGTCACGCTGGACGTCCAGTTTTTATGGCATAAATAGACACTAGCAGAGGAATAATAAAAAAAGAAGGAAAAAACTTCATTTCTCTTCGACATACATTTATTTATAGCTTTAGTCAGGTCTGGAAATTGGCGTTGTGAACTGACGTTGTTTCTTGTAGTACGAAACGAAGGAACAAGAAACACAAGGAAAAATAGTAATTTGCATGAATAAGTAAACTTGTATTTTACTTGTTTGGATTTTCATATCCATCTTTCTTGGTAGGTATTCCAGCAGGTCTGTTGATTAACCTTTGCAAAAAAAAAAAAAGTGTTTGAAGATTTAAAGTTTTTACGACTTCATTAGATACGGCCTTGTCTACCCGTGATACTATGGATTTTCTATAATAGTAATTTCTAAGCATCATCGTTGCGTTCGTGGGTTTTTTGTCTCGTCATTAATATATACATGCATGGACGCATTCATCCCAGTTAAGAAATTCATGAATAGTTCGACGTGCTCGAATTCACTCTTTCCAGCACCCAGAGTTCAATCAAGCTTACAATTTTCGGGGCGAAAATGAATTCTGCACGCACACCAACAGATATACTTGTTATGAAAATAATAACCACCTTTTCTTTTCAATGTGCACCCTTTCATTACTGTTGCAGCTTGGTATTCTTATTACTAATCAAGAAAACGTTGAAAAATATACGTCTATAAAAAGACTGATAGAGGAGAAGAGCGGAAAAGAGTTAATTGGTCCGTAAGTAATAATAATTGTAGTACAGTCAGTCAGTAAGAGAAACTGGTAGTGACGAGACGATGCGATGGTGGTGAGTAACAGTACAGAAAAGGTAGCAGCTGAAAAAAAAAATTCTAGAAATCCTACTACGCCGCAACGCATTGTTCTTTGGCTCCTTCTCCACTAATAATTTTCCATTTCACTCCAGTTGTCTTTTATTCTCAGTGTGCCTTGTTGCTTTGAGAAATTTGAGTAGTTGAGATTTAAAGCTGAAGCAAATAAAATGGTTGAGGGAAAGAGATAGTGATGATTACGATGAGGGTGACGAAGTGACATACCACATCATCATCAGCTTCTCCTATTTCTTTAACATTCACACACCTACACACAATGTCACGGAATTAAAACCGGCTTACAGACAATATTTAGTTTAGTCATCGTCTTCGTAGTTCTGTATAGTCTCTAGAAGATACTGCGAAGCAAGACAAGGTACAAATAATGAACAAGACAGAGAGACACAACGACAAAAGAGGAAAGGAAGGGATGTTTCTCCACGACGACCATGTTTTGTTGCTGCTGTCGCTGTTCATGATGATCAGATAAAGATCCCATTTTGGTCCAACTTTTTTTTCTCCTCTTCTCTCTTCACTGCCTCTACACAAAAAGTAGGAAAAAGGATGCAGAGTAGAATAGAGACTTTTGCATTTACTTTACCCCGCAACGCTTTACATAAAATTTTAAATACTTTGTTTCTTTCTTGTGACGATATGGAGATGGGATGCAAGAAGATATGTGCTGCAGCATGGTATAAAACGAAGTAAACGAGAAAATATATGGTAGATTTACTTTTTTATTACACGCATAGGCATAGACACATTATGCACCTATTTGAATAACGTTTGTACCTACAATCGTCTTCGTAGCTATCCTCACCAGAGAGAATCGAGTACACAGAACACAAAAAAAAGAGTGAGAGGGATGACGATGATGATGTAGGAGATCTGATGCACCGGCAACTCAAACAAGAGTCGCATAACAAAAACGAGTTTGCAGTAAAGTTAGAAAAGAAGGCTGGCAGTAGTGGAAAGCAGGAGCATAACACAATCTATAGCTTTAATCTCATTTACTTTGCATGAACAAACAGACAGAGAAAAGGAGGAAAAAAGGAGAATGAAGATGATGGTATGACACAAGGAAAGAAAAGGGTTGTTGCCTTTCTCTCACTCTCTTCATTTTTCAACTTTTCGTAACGTAAAGTAGCGTAACATGCATGTTGCAGTGCAGAGAGTGGGAGTTGTACCCACCCGCACCATTAAAATCTTACAGATACACATTTAAACTGATAGGTGCTTCCTTTTGCAATAATAAGAACAGAAGAAATTCCTTTTCATTTCTTTGGTTCCTCTCTGCTGCAGTTATCGTCGGGGAAGCATTCAGGATATACAATTTGTGTGTACCAGTGCCACCATTCATTATTAATCATATCGACAAGATGAGAGAGAGAGGAAAACGTGATTTCACGGGATTACATTGAAAGTATCTTGTATTTTCTGTGTATTTTCTTTGATCACGGCGGATGCTGTGTATATGAAACATTACCTTCTTGTTAAAGAAAATGTACTCCATGCTTCGCATTTTCCGCTACTTACATACATTTCAGGTATGCTGTCATAATATATCAAATGGAAGTTATAGTAATTTTATTTTAAACCAAAGCCAAGTAGGCAGGTCTTGTTGTCGTTAAAACAGTTATGCTTTGAGCTAAACTTCAAGTTTAGTAGGAATGACATCGGTGATAGTGATGTGTGGGGCTAAAAATATTATTCCAAGTTCACATGAGTAGTAATAATACTGAACATACAATTGTTCTGGGAACAGTAGGTTTTCCCTCTTTAGTTCAAACTTTTATCTGTGTTTATTCAGGTGGCAACTTCCGTTCTGTCTGTTCCTCATCACTTGAACACGAGAACACTACCATCAGTATTTTGTGTGCAATAATATACACCCTCACGTCATCATCATCGTCATGCACCCTATTTTATTTCAAAGTGAACGCTTTTATTATAAGCCCTATGCATTTGCTTGCTTTGAACGTATATGTGTTTTTAAATTAATAATAATCAACATCACCTATTCACATTGCAAGCAAACTGGTGCTTATGATAATGGCTACTGAAAATTGTGTGGCTGTAGAAATGTACCCATTCCCCCAAAATATTTCAAGTGTTTCACATTTTACAATTTAGCACCAGCATCCATCCATCCACATCCACCATTTAAAAATGCAATGAAATGATCAACGATACTCACTGCATAACATTTCCACCAAGTTTTGCAACTTGGATACTAAACGACATTAGTCTGCTTACATAAGACGATGTTAGACAGACATGTATATATACCTATGTAGAAAAATAACATAAAAACTTGTTCACAACAAGCTTTATAAACACAGTATATTTGTATACTTTTTCGTGTAATAAACAAAATGGGAAAATGAATGAATGAAATCTCCGTTTTTATGATGCTCCCTAAAGTGGCAGCTCATAAAAAAATCTTTCTCTACTATGAAACTTACATAATATGCACAGAGACTGGCTGTGTGAGAAGTAGCAAATAAACGCATTGCCGGCGACACGACGACAGAAATATTATTATTATGAAAGAAGTATTATGATATGGTATCCCGTTGTTTTTTACCCAGTTTAAAAATATGGTGATGAGCTTGGTCTTCATCCTAAATCTCATGGTCATCATCACTACATCATCTGTATTCGAGTGTGTGCATTTTTTGGGCGTTGCTCTTTCCAGACACAGCTAACTGAAACCACAACAAACGAACTTGTATTTTTCATGTTTCCTCATTCTTCTAGATAAAGAGAAAGTAGTATCCAACCAGCTTCATAATGAACTACACAATTTTCAAATAAAATTCAAAACTTCAACTTCATCAAAAGTAGCAGGATCATATCGTACTCACGCGGCACGGCTGGTGGTGGTGGTTCTCTGGTTGTTGTGGAGGTGGAAAAGGAATATGATGATGATGCTTTTAGCACATTTCTCTCATTTTCTTTGCCACTCCTTTAGGCAATGTAAACAGCGAAAAGTTGAAAAAGTAAAGAGGCAAACAAGCAACATACTTTTTGTGTGTTGTATGCTTGTTGGCATATTTTGCTAAACTTCTCCCATATCCCTGTTTACAAGTTTCATTGTAATTCACCAGAATAATAACAGTATCAACAATAAGGCGAGTAGTACGGCGAAAAAGGTTCCGTATGGAAAGCTAGTTAAAGTTTATCATACTGAAATGGACAGATAATATGTGTAACATTTTTTAAGGTGTGTGTGTATGTGTGTCGTGTCATGCTACGTATATGATTATGGGAAGAGATGAAAATGATAACGGTGATGTGATGACGATGACGACGGTACAGTTGCAGTTGAACCAAGGCAGATAGGATATTTTGATGGTCTTGGTAGTAGTTACTGTTGTCATCGTGTTCCTCTAACTCTATTTTTAATAGTCCATTATATTATTAAGTGAGAGCATGTTCTCGCAATATTGTTCCATTTTATATTCATTTGCTTTCTCTAGTAGCTCAGTAAACTGCTTTTGCTCTTTTACTCCATGAAAATTTTCTTGCAAACATGGGGATCGCTGCATGTATGAGATATTTTTTTTTGCTACAGTGTGTCGTGTGTAAGCGTAGCCCAACTACCACTAACATAATTCACAGAGTCAACCAAAAGAGTAAGCTCACTGCTGATATTATTATGAGTCTCCTTCATCCATATTAAATTTAATTAATCAGATCCCAAGGGTGTCACCAAATTAGAAATGCATGTCGACTTTCATACACAATACCTACCAGAAGCAGCACACAGCCTCATACATCTTCCCATATTTTCGTATGCAAAAGTAAACTGTGTATGCTACATGGGAATAATTTTTTATGCTAAATGTGTACTCTCTCTCTCTCTCTCTCCAAGCATTATGTACGTTTTATTATTGTTCATGTAAAGTTTATTTATGGAAAATAGTGTGTACATAAAGCAGCACTACATACATATTTATTTTACGTAATAACATGAATTTATCATTAGATCAAAGCAATTTCTTCGTCTTTCGTCATCACTTCTTTTTCCCTGTACATAAATATTGAATATTTTAAAATGTGGACAACATTTTTTTTTTACTTTATATACCAGCCAAGAAAAATTTTCATGCCGAATGTTCATGCTTTCTTCTCATTTTCTCCTAATAACGACACATTAAAAATGATTGTCATATGTGACGGTTTTTTGGGTGGAGTTGCAAAAACGGTCACGGTGCCATGACACGTTGTCAAATTGAGAAGGTGGAGGCTGCGTGATAGTCACCACCCAGCTGCTTTTTTGTTCGTTTACTTAAGTGGCACAACACGACATTAAGAATGATAAAAATGGGACCGATTGTTTCATAATAAAATAGTAATATATATCATACGTGATATATCACAGTTTTAAAGGACTCAGCAAACTGCTTTTTCCAAAGCAGCTTACCAGTCTTGTTTACTTATTGTTTGTATTATAGTAGCTCTAGAATAAAGTCAAGTAGAACACAGATGCTTAATTGTGACTATCATGTCAACAGGTTGTCCAGACTTTATTTTCTCCCACGTACCGCAAATTCATCTTATTACATTTTATGTATGTATCTAGTTGAAATACACATTCTACTAAATGTTTCGCTATTATATTTTTTCGTTATTGTAAAGTATCATCTTAGAAAATTTCTATAATAGTATTAGCTTACAAAAAATCAACAGCCACAGCAAAATTCTCTTCTAGTTTCATTCCCATAGCATTGCGTGTATTAAAGCATTGCCTTTGTTATACGCCTTATTATTCCTGCTAATATTTTGGACATTAAATGCTCTCATTCTCTACCAGTTTCCCTGTCAGTTGCTATATTTAGCCATAATAACATTTAATAACTGTATAACGACCAAATGATACTCTGACGATTATTATCATAATTCTCAACTCATGCCTATACGACACATTGACCAAACACAGTTGAGAGACTCCCCGTGACCTTACATGTCTACGTGAAACTTTTGTCTCTATCATCATCAGTACCATCATGGAAATGATTTATGTGTCGGATGATGACGCTGATAATATGGCATGATTCCCAGCAACCACCACCACTACTGCTTCTGCTGCCGGTACCACACCGTCATAATATATTGAAAATATACTCGCATGAATTTATGCAAGGGTGGTACTGGCAGATGATGATGATTGGGAGAGGTTGTTTTTATAGTCAGCCTCCTGAAAAAAAGAAAGTAGGGTATATACGTTCCCTCCTCCGTATTTTTTTTTCTATTCAATGCATAATTCATTCAAAGTATGAATATCATCATCATCCTCCACCAACTCCTCAATTTCACCATCATCTTCCGTGTTCATGTTTATTACTCTACATGCAAGTACAGTACAAAGATAAAAATGTATTGTTTTTATTCTAGTCTACTGTTTTCTCCGTATAAAATATGCAGTATCTCAACAGAAAAGAAATACTGTATGAAGATTATACTGAGGTGGCGGAGGTATGGTTGGAAAGACTTATTTTTTTCGTTCTTTGAACATTTATACATTTCTCCGTGTGTAAAGTCAAAAAAATACAAAGAGAAAAAAAACTTCTCATGAATTTGAAAAGAGACTCATAGAAGAAATATTGTTGTTGTTTCTCACCAGCAGAATAAAAAACTATTTTGCAGGATGTACATAAGGTACGTATACTAGATTTCTAACATATTAGGCTTAGATATTCAGTGGGAAAGTAAAAATGAAGCGGTAAGACGGGAAAACGATGTGCATTATTGTGGATGGTGATGTGAAATGTCTTACAATAAACATCACATTCACTCACCTCCTCTTCTACCTCACCCCCACCAACGTCATGTGTGGTTATAAAATGTAGAATAAAATGTGAGAAGAAAATTTATTTCTGAAAGAATTTTTATTTTGTTTGTGTAGGCGATAGTACAGATACATGTTGACCGTTGTCAATGGCGCGTTGATATGGTTGAAGTGAGTGAGCGTTACATTTGCTGGCGTAAAAATAGAAAAGATTTGGTTATTATTGTAGCTCACGCATTATTTAATATTCATGTGGCACGAGAATTTCATAAAAAAAGTTGGTATAATCGTAAAGTATGTGCATCAGATACTGTAAGAATTCTTTGCTTAAGGTTCATGATAATCCCTATGCATAAATACACTTTGTTTCCTTGAAAAAGCAAATAAATAAAGAAATAAGTATAAAAAAACTAGAGTTAGGCGCATAGTTATTATATTTCTTTTAGGTAATTTATTTATCGGTGCTCCTGAGAATAATATTTGACGTGAGCAGGTGAGCCAGAATAGAAAAAAAGAAAAGAACGAATGGAAATGCATGAAATGAATGAATGGAGTATGAAGATCGAGGGAGAAAAATCTTTGAGAAAATAAAATCCGCTTAAATACTTATATTTATTTATGGTGCTAGGCTATGCAGTATATATATTTTTTATATTTGTTTTGTGATTGTCTTGAAATCTCATTCTCAAAAGCTGAATCAGTTTTCTTTTGTGGGGGTACACAGCTGCTACTGCATAGCCGTCAGTTCATTGTACTGAAATGCATTTTTTTACTGTTTGTAAAATGGTTTACCTGGTGGCATGACATGGTTGGTATGGATTATAACTTTTTATTCTAGTTCAGCGTGTGTGCACACTTATGTGACTACTTAACTTTTTCTTGAATCTTTCTTTTATTCTTCAGAAGTAATATTATGAGAAATACAAGGCTATTCTTAATGATTAGTACTTATAGAGTACTCGTTCGGTTCGTGTATAGATTTTGGATCAGTTGGCTTGGGGATTTGTGGTGGATGATGGTTCAATAAAACCGAAGATGGGGTAGACACAAATAAACAGGAAATAGCATTATGACAATAGCAAACTGTTTCGACTTATTGTACCTGTAAATTTTGTTGCGTTGCATTGTATTTTAATGTACCTTAAATAGGTATGATCTTTTTTACTGTTGTACAATACACAGTTAAGGTAACGATAAGAAGGAAATAGGAAAAGAATCATGTGCGTGATCAAAATAATAATTGGAACGTGTTAGAAAAAGGAAGAATCAAATCTATAATTTCTGTATTTAGCGGAAAGGTTTTTTTTTGTAAAAAAAAGGAAGAATGCAACTTATTTTTGTGGTTCTATTGCCTATGTTTTGAAAAAATACAGTAACGACTAAGCTGTTTAATTGCGCAAAGAACGATTACCGGTGAAAATTGTTGGTTAGTTAAAAAATTAAACTGAATTTTACCCAGGAATAAATGTAATATTGTTCAGTGTAAACTGCAATTGCCAGTAAATTGGTTTCAACCAGTGTACATACAATTACTGCTTGAATAACGCTATTGTCAACTTTAATAAACTGGAACAAGAAAGAATTGCCTTGTTTTTCATTCTTCTTTTATTCTACTGCTTCTGTTTTTGTCGTTAAACCTTCGTAGAAATAACTGTACAAATGGGATTTTACACATACCAACTCTCTGTTTTTGTCATGAGTTGGCAAAAGCACCGGCGATCTCTAATCTCAATTTTAGGTTTTGTGCGTATTTTTGTGTTACGTAATCAGAATGGGAATGTGGTTCATTACAAAAGAACATAGAAATACCACTATAACCGTGTATACGAGTAACATCATGCATCTCTAGGCTAACTCTTTTTGCTAATGCGTTTTTGCTTCCACTAAACTTTTTGAACAATTCGAAAACCAACCACCACCACACCATCATCATCATCAATTTCATTATTGTTGATACGGTTACATTACTAATGCTAGTTTTGTAAATAAGCAATAATGAGAATTGATGCTGATTAAATGTCTTTTGCACGTTTGCTACCACCATCATCATAGCCATTCCTGTTTCCGTGGGTGTCCCAATGGTATTCGTATTAAATTATTTGATTAAATCCCTAGAAAACTGTAAACAAGGGCTGCTGATAAGTACAATAAGTTCCCACAAAACAAAGCTATTCAACAATGATACATCCTATATCCTATTGATACCCGCATTTTTTCTACAATTTACATATCGCGTTATCATTCATTATACATCGGTAGTCTCGCCCTCTACATCAACATAATTTATTCTATCTAACTTGCAGCAGCCCTGGTGGCTGGTCGTCTCACCACTAGTATTCAGAGAGGGGGAAAAAACAAAAAACTTATGCGTGCGTGCTATACTGGTGCATATGAGCCCTCTCATTAGAATATTTCTTCATTCCTTGTGTTGTGGTCGTCTCGCTCACACTCAACAACCACATTAACTAATCGTATATTTTTTTACAGGAAATAAACGGGTTAAATCACTGTTAAACCAACAGAATATTATCAGTAACAAATCATTTTACTGTTTACTAACTAAAAATTTTCTCTTTTTGTCTTAAAAACGATTATTTTTAGATTAAAATGGGAAGGACACGTTCAAGTAGCGAGTCAAGCTCTGATGACAGGAGAAAACGGAGGAAGTCTCACAAAAGGAGGAGGGGACATCGCAAAAGAAGCCAAGACTTGGCCAAATCAGTGGAAGTTTTAGCTGACAGTGTTCTAAAAATAGGTTCGTACCTTAATTTAGACCTTGGAAAAACTTCAGCTCGTCGCTCTCGGAGCACGAGCCGTAAAACAAGTCGAAGCCGTTCTCGCACTCCTATAAATTTGAGAAAGGATGATTTGGAATCATCTATTATCAAAACACCACCAAGGCGATCCAGATCTCCGTTTTCTATTCCACGCGGAGAAGACGAAAATGCTCGAAATGAATGGGCTGATCAGATTAAGACTCCTCCACCGAAAAAAGATGAGAAGGACATCTCTCAAGACATTCTGGTCATTGACGTTCCCGACGATTCTTTAGTAAAATTATTGGGGGCCGATCCAGGACTCTCAAGCAAGCCTGGAGCTGCTTTCCACAGTGGGGTAGCATCAAGGTGGCAAGAAATTGCAAAGTCTGGATTACCCAAAGAGGAACGTGATGTAATCAAAATGAAATTCAAACCTCCTCCAAATTGTGAGTTCGGTCCACCAGTTATCAACCCTGAACTGGCAAAGGCAGTTATTCCGATTGTACGTTCTCGTGATGACGAGCTAGCTCGGGTGCAAACTAATTTGCAGGTATCTTTATCTGCACTTGGAAGTGTAGTTTCCGATCTCCTTAATGAAAAGGAACCATTGAATCGTGAAAATCTGATTTCAAAAATCAATGACGCTGGGCGCTTCCTAGTGGGAACTCAGTACTCAGTTTCTTTACTAAGAAGACGTATCATCAAGGATAATGTCAAGGACACATCCATCAAAGAATTACTTCATGAAACTCCAATTTATCCTAATCTTTTTGAAGCAGATTTGGGTCAAAAGATCAAACAAATGCAGACGCTTACACGAGTGGGTAATGATATTACCAAAACTAATACGGCATCACAGCAAGTTGAAACTCGCAGCGCCACAAGGCGTGCGGACTCACGGCCAAGTGCTTCATCACGGCAGAATTTAAACTCCTTCCGCCCACCCCCACACCAGAAATTCCGATCAGTGAGGGGTGGGCGCTCAGCGAGGAAGTGATTCCTCCTTTAACGGTAAGTAGACCAGCTGGGTCTCTGTCACAATTTATCAATCACTGGTTGGCCATTGAGGCGCCTAATTTTATTATTGATATACTAAAGGGGTACACAATCGACTTTAGTCAAACTCCTGTCCAGGTTCAGATTCCATCTCAAAAAATACTCACTTCGTTAGAAGAAAGTGAAATGCACAAATTAATTTCAACGCTTATAGAAATTAAAGCGATTTCTAAATGTAAGCATGAAAGTGGACAGTTTCTGTCTAATATTTTCTTGGTGCCAAAGCCAAATGGCAAATACAGGTTTATTTTAAATCTGAAAGAGCTTAATATATTTGTAGAAAACTTTAAATTTAAAATGGAGGATTTAAGAACGGCAATTAACCTTCTAACTCCAGGAGCATATATGACCTCAATTGACCTCAAGGATGCATATTACAGCGTTAAAGTTCATCCATCAAGTAGAAAATTTTTACGTTTTCTTTGGAAGAAAACATTGTACGAATTTAACTGTTTAGCATTTGGCCTGTGCACAGCACCGCGTATTTTTACAAAAATTATGAGGGTAGTCAGTAGACACCTTAGAAAGAAAGGGATTGCCCATGTAACTTATCTTGATGATATTTTAACGATAAGCTCTGACTTTATTCAGTCTGAGCAAAATACAAATTACATTTTAAACTTGCTATTCAAGCTTGGTTTTAATATAAATTTTGAAAAATCTCAATTAACCCCATCTACCAATATTAAATTCTTAGGGTTCATGTTAGATTCATGTTCTATGTCAATTTCACTGACAGATGAAAAACGAAAGTCTCTCCGCCACAAGTGCCAATTGTTTCTTCAGAAAGATAAATGCACTTTATTTGCTTTGGCAGAAGTACTTGGCCATATGGTTGCGGCTTCTCCAGCAATACCATACGCTTTACTCTATACAAAACGTCTCGAACGAGAAAAGTTTTTAGCATTGTCAAAAAATAATAACAATTACAATACCATAATCAACATATCAAACGAGATGAAAGAAGATATAGCTTGGTGGTATGAGATATTAGCAAAAGGATTTGTATCCATTCGGCAAGATCAGTATGATATGGAGATATTTAGTGATGCTTCATTGAAAGGTTGGGGAGCTTTTAGTAATGATCTGTCTACGGGAGGTACTTGGTCAGTGGAGGAGGCTAATATGCATATTAATTATCTAGAACTATTAGCCGCTTATTTTGCTCTTCGAACATATGCTAAGGATATAAGAAATAAGCAAATTTTAATGCTCATTGACAACACTACAGCAATAAGTTATATTAACAAAATGGGTAGTATCCAACATCCTCATCTGTATGATATTACTCGCCAAATATGGCAGTTTTGTGAAAAGCGAAAGATATGGATATATGCCAATTACATACCTTCAAAAGATAATACTGAAGCCGATAGAGAATCTCGAAACCTTGAGACTGAATGGAGTATATCGGAGAAAGCGTTTCTGAAAATTTGTGACGAATTTGGTACACCAGATATTGATTTGTTTGCATCACGCAAAACACATAAATGCACGAGGTACTGCTCTTGGAGACCAGACCCGTACTCATTTCATGTAAATGCATTTACCATTGAATGGACATTCATTTCATTCTACGCGTTTCCTCCATTCAATTTAATTTCTCGAGTTTTACGTAAAATAATAAATGATAAGGCACAGGGGATAGTTGTAGCCCCTTTGTGGGAAAGCCAACCTTGGTTTCCTATTTATGTTTCTCTGATTAAAATGGGACCAATAATATTAGAACCTAATTCTAAATTATTAATGAATGATTCTAGAAGCCATCCACTCTGGAGGAAACTTCACCTGATTGTTGCAGTCTTGTCCGGGAAGCTTTCAGGAAGAAAGGACTCGAAGAACCCGAATCTTTTAAGTTAATTTTAAAATCTTTATCACCTTCCACATGGAGGCAATACGAAGTCGTTTTACGCAGATGGATCGTCCACTGCAAGGACAACAATCTTGATCCCCTAAATGGAAGTGTTAGTACTGTCACAAATTTTTTGACACTATATTTCAATACGAATATTGGCTACAACTCCTTGAATACAGCCAGATCTGCGTTATCTTTAATTCTTCCGGAAATTGATAACAATACAATTGGCAATCATCCTCTTGTAAAACGTATTTTGCAAGGAGCAGCTAAGATGAAACCTCCACGTCCTAAATATTCTTTCACCTGGGATCCTTCTCAGGTTGTCAACTATTTGTCAACGCTCTACCCTAATGAATCATTGTCACTCGAAGACTTGACCATAAAATGCGTGACCGGGTTGTCATTGATCACTGCTCATCGGACTCAAACGCTTTCCTTGGTCCGGATAAACAACATACAGACTAGGCCAGACAGGTTGGAAATCTACGTTCCTGATCAAGTTAAGACCAGCAAACCTGGGCATCTCCAGCCACTACTTATCATTCCTGAGTTTAAAGATCGACCTGACGTTTGTGTTATGAGTTCTATTAAGTCTTACTTGAGTATGACTGAAAACTTACGAACTAGTGAGTTTTTGTTTATTGGCTTGTGTAAACCCCACAAAGCGGTTGGGGCACAGACTATTTCAAGGTGGATAAAGCAAGGCTTATCAAAAAGTGGCATTGACACAACTCAGTTCAATGCTCATAGTGTTAGAGGTTCGGCTACCTCAGCTGCTTCTCGTGGTGGAGTTACACTGGATCAGATTCGCACGAGAGCTGGATGGTCAAATCAATCGGATACATTTCGTATTTTTTATAATAGACCTATTGATACGTCTAATGACTTTGCAAGATCGATTTTTGGTCTTAGCGATATATGAAACTGTTTGATTCATAAGAATGTTTTTGTTCCTTCATAAATAAATAAATTTCGGAAAAATGATTTATAATTGCATTCGATTAGATGTATTTTTACAAATCTTTGAATAGCTGCAAGTTAGATAGAATAAATTATGTTGATGTAGAGGGCGAGACTACCGATGTATAATTAATTGATTAAACGAACTTGTGAAGTTCTATCAAAATTATACGAGGTAGTCTCGCCCGAATACATCACTCCCACCCATCCCTCCGCAGTGATGTATTATCGGTTTTGTAAAAATACTCTTTGGAAATAATGAAGAAATATTCTAATGAGAGGGCTCATATGCACCAGTATAGCACGCACGCATAAGTTTTTTGTTTTTTCCCCCTCTCTGAATACTAGTGGTGAGACGACCAGCCACCAGGGCTGCTGCAAGTTAGATAGAATAAATTATGTTGATGTATTCGGGCGAGACTACCTCGTATAATTTTGATAGAACTTCACAAGTTCGTTTAATCAATTAAATCTATTGCCAAGCATCACAACCACCCATCTGATTGTTAGAACCGAACTAAACCCGATTATCCAGTTAACGACAAAATGGAACATTAGAATTGATAAGGATCTAAAAAGAATTCAATAATTTTGTTGTTAAATAGAGATTTTCGTTTTTACATGTCATTCGATAACGAATAAGCTGCCCACACGATTTCAGAATTTTGTCGGATTGTGCTTAGTAAAAGACAAAAATTCTAGACTCTGCATCCCTGCCTCAAACTCAAGAAATAGACCACGTTCACGCAACACGTTTTCCTAATAACAAAAGTATATCATTGAAAAATGATCACGTAAGTATAATAACATGGTTCAAAAATGTCAAAACAAAACCAACACATTATTCTGATCTTCAATCTGTGCTGGAATTCTGATCCCTTTAAATTACACAATACAAAACTTAATTTAATAATTCTTTAACTTGGTCACGGGGCAAACGAATTATAAC